>SKCR01041452.1:0-102648 GCA_019454045.1 Zanthoxylum bungeanum
TTGGAGATTGAGTTCTGAATTGTTTTAAATTTTAAGGATTCGATATAAAATATTAAAATGAGATCTTACCGATAAAGAAAGAACATCAAATTTAATTTAATTTTTTTTTTTTTTTTTAGATTTGGGACCAACCCAAAACCACCTTTGCAAGCAATTATGAAGATGCAGACAAGCTAGAGGAATTGCAATTTCGTGGTACCAAACAGGAAATAAGGTATCTCACCCCTTGTCACTTTCCCGCAATCTTAGAAGCAGGACTTGTTGAATTCTCATGATTTTTGGACCACATTAGTCTACTGTTCTCGTAAAAATCTTATTGGAAAACCCCCAAAAAATAAATTTTCGAAGAAGTGTAAATGATGAAATCATGTTAGGTGTAAGGTTGATTTTTTCCCTTTGAAAATAAAAATAAAAATTGAGGAATAATTTCACATGGGAATACGTTAATGCTTCTTGAAAGGGGTTATGTATACTTAATTCAAGGTATCAAAAATTCAAAACCAACAAAATCTAAGTATCATTGTTTGAGAATTGAGAGAGGATTTATTTGAATTTAAAGAATGATTCAAAGACTGATGAAATGAAAAATTTCAAATAATCCAGACAAAGATTCTTCGATTCCACATAAATTTGGTTTACTTGATTTTTATTGTGGAGTAGACTTCTCCGCAAGATTCGGACATGGACAGGACAAACAGAAAAGTCTCATATGAGAAAGATTAAGCAATGTATATTTTAAGCAAAGGAAACAGCGTATCAAATCCTTACCAAATACCAAATACCAATTTTTTTTTTTTTTTGCTTTTTTAATTAGGTGACTTTTAAAGCTGTTGTGTTTGATCAGAAATCATCCACATATGTCCATGTTAACTAGGTATTCACCAATACAATTAAATAAAAAAAAATAAAAAAAAATGAAAAATTTTGTTAGAGGAGATTATAAGGGTGACAATTTGTGTTAGAATTTATTTATTCGTTCGATTCGACTCATTTTAAAATGAATATGGATTTGAAAAAGCGAATTCATTTAATAAATGAGTCGGATCGGATCAGATCGATTCGATTGGTCTATTAAATGAATCGAATATGAATTTAAGCTCACTAATTCGTTTAAAATTCATTTTATGATTTTCCTTTACTAATTATTGTTATTTTCCAATTAAGATTCGATAAATTATTGTGAAATACCACAAAAAATAATATTGTCTATATTTAGTGAGTCATTTTTAATAAATATATTAATAATGTATTTTAAATATATATTTATGAAAGATTAATGTAAATAAATTATAGTAGTTTATGTCATTAAATAATTTTATGACTAAACGAATATTGATATTGGATTCATTTAATAAATAAGAATACGAATCGATTCGATTAGTTTATGAATACGTTTTGCCATTCATGGGGGAGAAGTCCCCGATGGACGTGGCTTGATGGTGCAGTATTCAAGATCTCACATTGAGGTCCTGAATTCGAATCCAGAAAATGAATTTCTTGTAAGAGTTTGAGACAGTAGAAGATTTTACCTGATCCGTTTAAACCCGAAATGATGATTTGATAGTGAGCTTTCCGACGATTTCAAAAAAAAAAATTCATTGGGGGAGAAAAATAAGGGTGCATTCGAAATGCGTGCACACTCTAAACAAATAGGCCAAACAAACTAAAAAGGGCATTTCTGTACATATGCACTCTAAAAGGTTTCCTTTTTCATTTGCACAACACACAAAAATTGTGAACTTAAAACTCCCCATATTCCCTCGTACATTTTGTTCGGAGACAAAATGTGGGTTGGATTTGAGATTAAATTTGAAACCCATATGTACAAAATATTATTAAAAGAAAACCAATAAGAGAGGACAAAGTTTAGTAGAATTCATTCAGTACTTTTGCCTTCCAAAATTTTCTAGCTCTGGGTGTGTATATATATATTATATTTGTTTTCCTTGGTTTTTTTTTTCGGAATTTTACAGTCCCGATGGCTCAAAATTGGTTGTTACATCTAATATAAAATATTATTTTTTTTATAAATGATAAACACACATACACTTATTTCAAAAATAACTATATGTCTCTTATTGTAGCTACAATGATCACTATAGTGATCACTGTAACTACAATGAGAGATGTAATTATTTTCAAAATAAATATACATATGTGTACCATTTCTCTTATTTTTTAAGAGAAAAAAGAAAGAGAAAGAAGAGACCCATAATTTTAAACAAAATAAGAGGTAGCTGTAAAACTAAAACCTACTCATCCAAGAAGCTCTTCACGATCTTCACGCTTGGTTCCACTACCTGCCTCTCCCAAACACACCTCCATTCTTCGTCACCGTCCATCAACATCCTAAACGCCGTCGTTGCGTCAAGTCTCCGCAGGTCCCACCCGGGCCCTCTCGTCAGTTTCAATATTTTCCCAATCTGCCTCTTCGCCAGCTGACACGTGTTCTCCTTTATCTCCCTCACAGCCTCTTGGTATACTCCCCGCCGCACACGATCCCACTCCCCCTTCACTTTCCCCGCTGGGTACATCTTGAAATACCGCTCGAACTCGGGTACCCCGATTGCTTTCATCAACCCGACCCCACGACTTACTGAATCGGACCTCATTTTCTCCGAGTTGAAAAACTCTGTCAACTCTTCAAACATCCCAGAGTCGAGCATTTCATCAACCCGTTTGTTTAAATAATCGAATAAAACTTGTAATGACGAGTCAACCCATAGGAAACAACAGTTATATCTCAAGTTTGGACTCACTGAGTCAGAACCAAACTCGTCAAAAACATGCAACTCGGGGTCACAATCTTCAACGAGTAATGAGTAAATAAACGAGTTGGACCCACCAACTAAAAGGGGAGTCCTTTTACGAGATATAATATCAGAAATGGTTTTATCAGCTTGGAGACGAAACTCGTTACGAGTGAACTCGACGTCGTGGGGAACGAACTCGCCGAGAAAGTGATGAGGAATATTCCGCCTTTCATGTAGAGGAATCTTATTGGTGGTGATATCAAGACCCTTGTAGACTTGCATTTTGTCGGAGTTGATGATTTCAGAAGGGAAAAAGCGGGTGGCGAGATCGACGGAAAGGCGAGACTTTCCGGTTCCGGTGGCGCCCATGATGACAACAAGTTTATCTTTTTTTGGGGTGGGGTTGGAGGAGGAGGCCATGAGGACTTTGCGCCAGCGTGAACGGCGGCGTTTTGAATAAAGAAAAGGTGAAGAGTAATGTTGGTGGTGGTGGGGGTAGCAAGTAGAAGCTGGTGGTGAAAAAAGAAATAGTCTCATAACAGATTTGCTGGAAAATAAAAACAAACTTATGATGCTTACGCCTGCACATGTAAATAAGGCAGGGCTTCTGGCGAGGCACTAACAGAACAGCCGTACGGGAACCTGAGATTTTGATGATGACGACGACAACTATTTTGGCAGCAAATGGATGACGATGATGATGATTTAAGAGAACGAGAGCGTTTTGCTCTTCGTCTTACTGATCAGTGTTTATTACATGACACATGTAATAATATATATATGTTCTCACTCCTCAACCCTTTTTCATATTTTTTTTTTGGTATTGGTTAGAGGGGTGAGAGCCCTTATGACTGCCACTAACTCTTATAAAAAAAAAAAAAAACCATTTGAATTTAAATTTAGAATCTGATTATTAAATTATAAATTATTTATCACCAAATCACGATGAGAGTGAAATTGAACATGAATAATCCCCGTAATTTTATTTATGGTTCCTAACCACATTTGACAATGCTTATAAAACAAAATAACCTTTTAATGATGGATAGTTCAATTAAGTAAACATTTTTAAAGAAGTTTAAAGATGCAGTTCGCTTACACCATTCTTGATATAGTGATTCATTTAATCTTATATTTGTGTTTGAGGTGAGCAGTGGAAGTGGAAGTGGAAGTGGAGTGTGGTGTGCTTTGTCATGTGTGATAATTTATTTGTTTTGTTTGTTTGATTTTATTTATTTTTTAATGACAGAGGAACTTTGATTGAAGAAATTCAAAAAACTATATGCTCATTTATCATTTATGGTTTTACTAAACTATAAGGAACTTGATGTTATATTCCCGCTTTATTAAAAATACGAAGTATGAACAGCCGTCAGACACCTGTATTAGCAAAGACCAACGCATTTGGGATAAGGAAAATTATAAAATTCTAAATGAATATTAAAAACTAAACGCGAGAATAAATATGTGATAAATTTTAGGTATTTCATGTTTTCAGCTTTCGGGTTGGCCGGTAGATTGCGCTGGCAAATGAGAGCCTTAAGTTGCAAGAATCATGTATCGTAGCTTAGTCAGAATGCTTAATTGAATGTGATAAATTTTTATTTTTATAAAAAATAAAAATAAAAAGAAATAAAATTATTTTATTAATAAAATAAGATATTTCACCGATGGCTACCCTCGCTTGTTTCTTATTGCTGTTTAGTATAATTTGTTTTGGATGTAATTAATTACTTTAAAATTTTTTAATAATGAGAATGAATTGAAATAAATAAAAAATTAATTATATATGTACTTGTATGATATTTTTTTTTAATGAAAAATTATTGATAAACCACCCCACTTATATTAAAAGCGCATGTAGTTCTCAAAAAATTCTGACAATTGCTCTATATCACGAGAAAATCTTTGGTGCAACAGTGGTATGGATGACGTGGTACCACCAACCAATGAAAAAATAACATGTTTAATTTTTTTCCTATTTTTTAGTTGTTTTTTGAATTTTAGCACGCGTGGCAAATGATGATTGGTTTGTTGCATGGATGACGTGGTACCACTGTTGCACCAAAGATTTTCCCCTATATCACATACTTTTTTTTCCTTACCTTTCCCCCAAAAAAAAAAAAAAAACTACTTTTTAAAATTTTTTTTTTTTTTATCATCCAAAACATTTTGTTAACTCTGTTAAAATCTGACAAGAAATCTTCATCAAAGTGCCATTTTATATCTATACATTGGTATTGTTTCTTTTTATGACGATTTTATCCAAGAGTTTTCTTTTTCATAACTTTCTTTTGAGGTATATATGCGGATTTATTATCATAATTGATAGAAATTAGTGTAAAGATGATAGTAAAATCAGGAGAGGGACATGCCAATGCTTTAGTATTTTTAATTTTTAATTTATTTTTGAATTGAATGTTTTGGTATTTTAAAAGTAGTATGTACACATATAACACAAAGTTGAGCATAAGAAAGAATATTAATTCATATAAAATAGTAAATATAGAAGTGTGATAAAAAGAAGACATCATGAAACACATCGGCTTCTCATTCATGCCAATGTTGCTATAATGTTCCCGTATGCCCACCTCACCTCCACCGGCGCCAACGGGTTAGCTGGGTCCACTCAAAATTACACACACCGTCGCGGCCACGTCGTGGGCCTAACCGCTTTGGTGGCCGGTGACACACTTCAGACAATGATCGTGGTATTATTTTTCTCTTTTAGTAACATGTGTTGGACCAAAATGTATCCGTTTGTGTTGTGTTTTGCCAACCGCACACTGTTTCTTAGTCTAGTTCGGGGAACATATTTAATCCTATGGTTTTATCTATGTCTTATGAGGCTAATTTTTTATTTTTCTTTTAAATATAAACTTCAATATATTTTAATCTTTTACTTTTCCAATATTTGAACTCGAATATTTATGAAAATCAAATCAACAATGTTTGAGGGCTTTTATTTTCTTTCTTTGATTCAATTCTCCGACTCTTAACATTTTTTATTTGGTCATGTCAAAGAATTATTGAACAAACATTTCATATGGGACAATTAACTATACGTTTGGTTTAAGATGAGAATGAATTTAAGATGAGATTTGTATGAGCTTATTATGAATGGAGAATAGGAGAGAGTGAATGAGTTTAAATGTGATGAATTGTATATTTAGTTGAATGAGATAATGAACATGATTTTTGGATAAAAAATTTTTTGAAAAATATATTAAATGTATTTTTTTAATCATTTTCTTATTAATTTGATTTTGAACATTATTACGCATTATCAATACACAATATTATTTGTCATTGGCTAGGTACTTTGACTCATACATATGGCTAAAAATCTCTCACAATACAACTAATGTTAAAATAATAATAATAAAAAAATACAGTTCTTGTCTCACGTCTTACGCAAAAAATAAAATACCATTGTTCCATTGTTCGAGAGGCGAGAGGCTGTACAAACCGTGAGTTAGGGCATACAATTTGTTATTATAATTAATTGATCCAACAACTAAAATAAATTATATCTGATGGTTAAAACATAATCAAGTCAAAGGTTATTTGGTAATTTTCAAAAATTATGCAACTCCCCCTAAAGCAATAATAGCAATACCACCTATTAGAGGAGAATTGCTTATTGCCACTTGGGGAAAATAAGGAGTCGAAGCTCACGCTCATGGACATCTTTAAAATTCAACCAAATGAAGAAATAAATATCTCCAAAACTCATTCCCTCAACTCATCTTCTATTCTCTCCAACCAAATATAGCATAAATATCATTGATTTTTAATATATATTCTAGATCTTGCCCGTGCCTACCACACGATATTAAAGAATTTATCGCATGATTTACCATTATCATTTTCAGAGAGATTTTATAATTCTGTCATTTAATTTATTTGGTAATCTACAATTGATATTTTCAGAGAGATTTTATAATGAAAATGATTTTGTTATTTGATTTGTTTGGTAAATTATAATTACCAATTTTATAGAGATTCTATAATGAAATGATTCTTTATCAACCATTAAATTATAATGAAATGATCTGAACCGCCAATTAAGCCACATAAAGATAACATTTTGATACATTATCTCTCTTAATCCTAATCATTAGTTGTCTTCTCTTTCATCTACACCATTATGCTTTATGATTTATTATATATATATATATATATATATATATATATATATATATATAAAATTACTAGTGGTGGAGTCACATATTTCTCTAATGACCATGATCATTCCCCATATTTTTTAGAAAAAAAAATATTTCTTCCCCTACTAAAATATATTTAACTAGTACCATCTTTTGAATCCTCCAAAGTTCAATGAAGACTCTATACCTTACAATTCAATTTTATTTTGTTTTGAACCACATATATTTATATATTGTATTTATTATTTATAAGTACTCATTTTAAATGAGACATAATCCAATTCTTTTATCAATATAGACATATAGAAATGTATTACGTATTTTTTTTTTTTTATTGATGCAATCATACAAATGAATTAATTTATGGGATATTTTATCTTATAAGCTAGTATTATAGACAAGTGATCCATCACTCTCAATTGAAACAAGAAGCGTTTTATAAGGCATAATTATTGTTTATAGATCAAATGTTTGACTCAATGTCATTTGAATACTTTGATTTTTAAGGTCATTTGAAAATAGGTCGGTCCAAAAATGATCGGTATGTTAAACAAGAAATTAGATACATCACTTCAGAAATTGCATATATAACTAAGCAAAAGTTCTGAAAAGAAATGAAATGATTTGTTTGAATTTAAATTCATTCGATGCAATTATACAGGTTGAAATATTCTAATTTAAGGAGAAAACCACAGCTAATATTATGGTCCCTAAATGGAAGGGCATCTCTCTCTTTGCATAAAAGTATCTTGACTAAAGTTGTCACTAGATATCACAATTATGTGTTAAATTTGATAAATATGCGAGTAAAATGAATTTACTAACTACCAAGATTTATTCATAATTGAACAATAAATTTAGAAAAATTAAGGGTGTGTTTGGTAGAGAATATTGCACGGAGAGTATAAGTTGTTTATAAATTATGAAACAAAAATTAGAGTATAAGAGAAAGTCAAAAAATAATCTCATATTGTGAGAAGATAATTTTGTGAGCGTTAACGTTAGTGTTACAAAATACGTCTAATGAAGTGTTTTAATGTTAACGAAACGCTCCACCAAACGGAACCTATGTGTCATTAGCGAGCAATAACACCACTCTAATTATACTCTTATTCAAATTATACTTCAATTTTTTTTTTTTGAAGAAAGTATTTACTTTCATTAGATACCAATCAACTGTCGAACAATAATTGGATGTCGGTGGGATAATCTCTCATCCAAACTACATGATCATCAAAATGAATAACAAATTTTGCCAATGAGTGAGCTACTCATTACACCTTCTAGGGACATGAGAAACAACCACCTACTGGGAGTTCCTCATAATCTCCAAAATCTAATCAATTGTCCAAGTTATCTCAAGTCTATTCTCATATTTTCTTGAGACTAAATTGGTCACATGCAAATAGTCAGTCTCTACAATTAACGCCAAGAACGCTTCCTTTACGGTAATTTACGCCTCTGCTTCGAGTGTAGCTACATCATGAGAGAACTTGGTTTTTCTAACGCCCGCCATCAATACTCTTCCATCCACATTTCTAATAACCGCACCTAGGCCAACAATATTTTGGTTTTTATGTGCTGAGACATCCACATTGAGTTTAAACCACCCCACGGGAGGTGGGTTCCATTGTTCTTCGCTATCTCTTTCTCTATTCCTCCGTTGTTCCATAGAGGTCATGATCACCCACTGGTAAGACTCAACTGTAGCTTCGGCTCGTGCGATAACTACCACTTGATCTTCCGACTTACCTTGCATTACTTTCGCATTCCTAGCAGCCCAAATTGCCCAGCATGTAGCCACCACTCTTGCCAACGTATCATTGTTTCCCTTAGCTGCTTCGAGTAATATCCCTAATATATCCTTAGACTTCGCCTCGCAAAAAATATTTTCAAGGCCATAAATCCTCCAGACCTGTTTAGCGAACTTACAAAAAAATAAAGCATGAAGAACATCCTCCTGCTGCTTCTCGCACCACTGACAGAAAGCACCTTATGTTATCTTCTTTTTCCACATATTGTCCGCGGTAGGAAGCATGTTCTGTGCAGCTCTCCACATGAAAATCTTCACTTTCTCCGGCAAATTCAACTTCCAAATGACATTCCACTGCAACTTACTTGTTTCCGAGCTAGAAAGACTTTCCGAATACTTCATCCTAAAGACTTATTGGTATCCATTTTTAATCGAGTATTCACCTTTCTTATCATAATGCCATCACACTCGATCTTCTTGTGGCTTTCTTGGGAGAGGAATGCTGCTAATAATATCCACATCTTCTTGAAAAAAACAGTTCCTTAGCACCTCCATATTCCATTGTCGGTCTCCTGCAATTAATTGACCCACTAATGTATCGTCATGTAGCCCGTGAGGGGATATTAGTTTGAAGGTACTTGGCTTTGGGATCCAATTACTGCAGTAAACTTTAATATTTTATCCGTTACCCATTCTCCACCTTAACCTGTACTGGATGACCTATCTTCCCCATAAAATACTTCTCCATACATATGAAGAATTAGAGCCTATTTTAGCTTCAAGAAAACTAGAATTCTTAAAGTATATGGCTTTAAGGATTCTAGCCACCATCGAGCCAGGTTTTTGCATAATTCTCCAACTTTGTTTGCCTTCAGTGCATGATTGAAACAAGATATATCACTTGTACTTGAAATTAAGTAAGTGGAAATTTAGAAGTAGTCATGTAGATATCCCTTTTATTGGTGGGAAAGGAATCTATCTTTTAACCTTTTGTTTACACTCCAACAAATGTAATGTATGATTAGATATTCGCTTGATCGGGAACATCAAAATATTAAGAAAAAAAATGAAATATGGAGGATTATAATGTTTCAATTTATTTTATTAAGCACAATGGGCGCCAGTTAACATAGAATTCATGTAAAAACATAAAAGTTTTTTAAATTTTTTTAGCAACCTAATTCTTTCTCTACTAATGTGAGCGGGTTCGAACTATATATACTTGATGCATGACATATAACCTTTGTAATATGAGCTACATGTGTCTGTGTTTTGTCCATAATATACTGATTCAAAGATACTAAGAAGATACAATGATTTTAACTTGCTATGTCAGTTTAGCACAACAGATCATCTCCAAACTCCTTTTTAAAAAGTCTCAAATTGTAATTAGAAGTTTCATGTCTTATTTTCAGGATTCTTTCTGGATTTATTTTTCTTAGTTTTAGAATCAGATTTTTAATTTTATTTTGTTCCTTGTTTTATTATAATCAGTATATTTTAATAATTTGAATGATCACAATTCAGTAATTTCACATTAGTTAGAGTTTTAGAATAAAAGTGCGTCAAAACTATGGATGACAATAGACTGGATATGATATGTGGATACAATATCTGCACCCGTCTCATTTAATCAATGAGTACAGAAATTATCCATTTAACCTCCATTAATATATTGGGCTTCCATTTGTGGATGCTGGATTTCGCCCCCGGACCACAATCGAGAATTTATATGATGAGGCATTAGTGAACTTGCAAAACAAAGGTTGAGTGAGCGAGAAGTTCCTACCCACCGGTGTGGTGGGTGCCGTTGGCACTCCGATGCTCAAGTCAGTAGTGAAGACGAGTAGAAAGTAATGGAAGAGCAAGGTTTAGGGTTACCTTGACCTCCGTAGACTGCCGTGAAGAAGGTGAGCCGATTTTTAGAGGATGATCTCTTTTGAGAGCTTAAGTATACTTTTAGGCATTTTCCCTTGGCCCAAATTTGGCCCGAGGTGAAAAGATGATTTTGCCCTTGGCCCAAATTTGACCCGTACAGTTTGTCTCATACTCTCTAAGTCAAAGAGTTCTTGGCTAGGAGAGTATTCAACGAGTATATCGTTTGGGGTATGTATAAAGCACGTAAGCGTACCTGGACCTTGATGTCGATTGGACATGTTAAAGGTCATACCATGTTGATAGAGCTAAGTACATATTCGGGGATGATCCTCAGCCGACTAGTCTGGGACTTTGATATCGTTTGGACCTGTCCAAGGTTATATCATGCTGATGAAATTAAATAAATATCAAGGATGATCCTCAGTCGACCAAATCTGGATGTTAATGTTGCTCGGTCTTGGGATAATACTCGGTCGACCCGACCTGGGTGTTGATGTTGCTTGGACCTGTTAAATGTCACATTTAAAGAAAATAAATAAATATTAGGGATGATCCTCTGTCGACCAGACCTGGGATGATCCTCGGACCTAGGATGATCCTCGGTCGACCCGACCTGGGTGTTAATATAGCTTGGACCTGGGATGATCATCGGTCGAAATGACATGGGTGTTGATGTAGCTTGGACCTGTCAAAGGATATATTTAAAGAAAATAAATAAATATTAGGGATGATCATCGGTCAACCAGACAAAGGCTAGGATAATTTTCAGTCGACCAAACCAGCTAAGGGTCGAGGGAGTCTCCAATTTCATCCGGACCAGATGAAGATCCGGATCTTGAACTCGACTCGACATGAGCCATTAGGGAATATTCTCGTCGAATGGACCATATGAAGATCAGGGTAATCTCCACTTGACCAATCTAGCTAAGTGTCAGATGAGTCTTCAATGTCGTCTGGACCAGATGAATGTCCATGTCTTAATCTTGACCCGACATGAATCATTGGGGAATATTCCCGTCAACTGGACCAGATGAAGGCCATGATAATCTCCAATCGACCAACTAGCTATGGGTCGGGAGACTTCAATTTTTTCTGGACCAGATGAAGGTCCATGTCTTGAACTCGAGTGACTAGACCAGATAAAGGCCATGATAATCTCTAGTTGACTAAACCAGCGAAGGGTCGGGGGAGTCTTCAATGTCATATGGACCAGAGGAAAGTCCAGGTCTTGAACCCGACTTGACATGAGTCATTGTGGAATGTTCCTGTTGACTGGACCATATAAAGGCCAGGATAATATCCAGTCGACCAAACCAGCCAAATGGTCGGGGGAGTCTTCAATGTCATTTGGACCAGATGAAAGTCCAAGTCTTGAACTCGACTTGACATGAGTCATGTGGGGAATGTTCCCATAGACTGGACCAGATAAAGGCCATGATAATCTCCAGTCGACCAAACCAGCCAAGGGTCGGGGGAGTCTTCAATGTCATATAGACCAAATGAAGGTCCAGAGGCTTCGATCGGGTGGACCTGATGGAAGTCCACGAGGCTTCGATTGACTAGACCTGATGGAGGTCTTCTGTCACTCTACCTGACCTGATGAAGGTTAGAAGGCTTTAGTCAACTGGACTTGATGGAGGTCCTTGAGATTATTCACTTTACTAGATCCGATGAAGGTCATGAGGCTTCGGTCGACTGGACCTGATGGAGGTCATCGGGGTTCTTCACTCTACCTGACTGGATGAAGGTTAGGAGGCTTCGGTCGACTGGACCTGATAGAGGTCCTCGGGATTCTTAACTTTACTAGACCCGATGAAGGCCAGGAGGATTCGGTCGATTGGACGTGATGGAAGTCTTCTGGATTCTTCACTCTACCAGACCCCGATGAAGTTCAGGAAGATTCGATTGATTGGACTTGATGGAGGCCCTCGGGAATCTTCACTCTGCCTGGCCAGATGAAGGTCAGGAGGCTTCGGTCGATTGGATCTGATGGAGGTCATCAGGATTCTTAACTTTACCTGACCCGATGAAGGTCAGGAGGATTCGGTCGACTGGATGTGATGGAGGTCCTCTAGATTCTTCACTCTACCAGACTCGATGAAGGTCAGGAATCTTCGGTAGACTAAACCTGATGAAGTTCAGGAGGCTTCGGTCGACTGAACCCGATGGAGGTCCTCATGATTCTTTATTTTACCCGACCCGATGGAGGTTAGGAGACTTCGGTCAACTGGACCTGATGAGGACTTCCCACATAGTCTGAAGTTGATGAAAATCCATCCATGTCGTATGGAGTAGATGATAATTCATCCATGTCATCTTGAGTAGTAACAATTCTTCCCCGTCGTCTGGAGAAGCTGAAAATCTTAGAGAATGCTTTTTGGTCGATTGGGTATGCTGGTGGTTTACGAGGGTGTTCATATGTCGATTAAGAGAAGTATGTTAATTAGGTCAGGTGATGGTCCATATGTAAAAATAATATTTTCTTAATATTAATAGTCTTTTATCTTTGATATAAAAGAAATTCTCGTTTCTAAGTGTCGCTTGGTCTTGATGTCGAATGAGATAAATTCACTGAAGACCGATCCCGTATCATATAGGCTGAAGGCCTGTATTTATAATCTATATTTTTAGGGTGATGATTCCCAGCTTGCGGAGTCCGACTATCTGTTGGTTGATGGGTCATTGCATCCGAACCCGTTCGTCATTTGGAAGGGTTTGAAATTTTCTCTTCATAGCGGTTATTAGGAACATCTCGTTTCTTGATTCTCTTGTCCTCTTCCTATCTGACCTCGATTTGGGCTCGGGCCATGACCTGATCCATAGTGTAGCATCAGAATTTTTTTAGCTTCTTATAAAGTCCACTAACTGCTAGTAACCCATTCCTGAAAGCTTCATTGACATTCGGCTGGTGGAGATCCAGAATGGATATTCTCTCTTTGTTGAAACATGCGACGTAGCCTCGTAGAGATTCTCATTTCCGCTGCTGAATTATGTTGAGGTCGTCTGTGGTTTTCTCAAGTTTACAAGAGCTAACAAAGTGCTCCATAAAGTTATCATCTAGTTCATAATACGACCCAATAGTCCTATAAGGTAGATTGATGAACCAAGTGAGGGCTGGGCCTGCCAATGTTTCTCTGAATCCTCTACATATTTCAGCTTCCCATTGATGAGGAGCTAGATCAGTCGACATAATCTTATATTTATAATGGATCACATGGTCGTCTAGGTTGTGGATCTATCATACAGCTTTATATCTGGTGGGCTAAACCTTCGTGGTAGTTCGATGGAAGTGATGGATCCCAAAAAGGGAGTAACTGAGATCGTGCCGGCTCGGCTTTTCTCACTGGTAGAGTGACATTAGGTAGGCTGGAAAGAATTGCATCTTTGAACTTCTACATTTCCTTGCGTATGGTGGAGGTAACTTTCCGTGCTTGGTCGGTTAGGGAGATATGTTGACTTATTTCTTGATTTGGTTTATGGTTGTCTGATAGTGGATTGTCGCTTGCCACATTGTTGAATTCCTCCAATAGGTTGGATTGGATTGTAAGACTGTTGGGGTGATATGGAGCTTTGCGTCGTTGGGAGTGTAGGCACTGCATTTTTACACATAAGTCCCTATGATGAGTCTCATTTTGGAGACACTACCTTTTAAGTCACGGAGGTCACGAGAAACGGACATCGGAGGGGAAATTCAGAATAAACAAGGTTCACTGTTTTCGTTGGTGGACGTTCGTGTATACGTTCGAACGTCAAACAGATTGCGGGCGTTCGTGCTGCGTTCGATGATGCGTTCGAACGGTGTCGGTAATTCTGGTTTTGCTGCTAGCCTCACATTAAGCCCAATTCGCCCAAACCTTGGCCCACACGCCCAAACCCACTTAAAACACATATTAACACATGGTGAAATCAAAACAAATCTAAAAATCACATACCAAATTAAATAAAATACTTACACAATTATTAAAGAAATTGCATGCCTAATTAAAATCAATCAACAAACTAAATGCCCAATCTAAACCAATCAAATATAATCATACCAAGTTAAAATCAATCAACCAATATATTATTCCTAATTAAAATATGTATTCCTAAACCAAACCAAATCAAATCCCTTTTTTAAATACACAAATCCCTTTCCTTGTCAAGCCTAACCCTTTGCCTATAAAAAGAACCCTTCACCAACCTTCTAAAGGCTAGCTAGCTAATTCACACAAAAACACACACAGAAAAATTACAGGAAGAACACACCCAAAAAGAGAAGCAAAGATAAAGAGGAGACGGCAGCGAAACCACAAGGAAACAGTAGCAAAACGGACTCAAGACAGTAAGACAACGAACGAGAACAGTGAACCAGTGAACCGGGAGAGAGTTGCGGAGCATCCACCCTTCCGACGATCGTGTACCGTACATCCGAGAGGTGATTTAAAAGGTTAGACCTGAGGGTATCTTTCACACTTATTATATTTAATTTCTGGTCATTTACTTTGATTATATTTCTGTATTTGTGGCATTTGTTGTGTGTATGATGCGTGTTGTGGGCATGGATGGGATGTTGAATGAAGAAGAGTGTCGTCTCTTGTGGTATATAGGATGGAAACCCAGACGTAAATTCCGTAGCCGAATCCGAATAGACGGTAGTCCGGTCTGTACTTGGGACACAACTCCACGTACCACTTGAGTGTAAAACGGCATCTCCTCTTGTTTTGAGTTGCGTTGGTTTATTTAATTCTTGTCATTTAAATTCTGCATGTTATTTAATCCCATGATACGATCGAGTGCATGGGCTTAGTAAGTGCGATGAAAGGTTCCCTAATTGGAGGGTTAAATCCTTCACCACGATGCTTTGCCGCACCGATTGATGTGTGTTCGGTTGAATGCGAAATACGTTCAATCGGACATACTTAGTTTGATATGATTGTCTTTATTTTCGTATGCATGATTCAACCGAGCGCATGGGCTTAGTAAGTGCGATGTGAGATCCCCTATGGGGATGGGCTAAAGCCCGTTACCACGAGGCTTTGCCGCGCCGGTTGGTTGTGTTCGGTTGGATACAAGATACGTTCAATCGGGCACACTATATTTAATATTATTGCTTTTCATTCTATGTATGCATGATTCAGTCGAGCGCATGGGCTTAGTATGTTGGTCTAAAGGTCCTCTCTTTGAGAGATCAAGAGCCCCAAAGGCCTCCTTATGGCAGTACTTCGCCGCGCCCCCCTTTTTTGTTGTTTATGTATTGTGTCCCATTTCATGCATCAGGTCTGTTCCCGTTCGAACGCGTTTACGAACGCAACTCGAACGCGCAAGCATTTTTGCCTTATCATGCATCAGGTCTCATTTTCGTTCGAACGCGTTCACGAACGCCATACGAACATGAGCATTCTGTTTCATTTCCGTTCGAACGCGTTATCAAACGCCATACGAACGCGAGCATTCTGTTTCATTTCCGTTCGAACGCGTTATCAAACGCCATACGAACGCGGGCATTCTGCATTTCCGTTCGAACGCGTTATCAAACGCTACTCGAACGTGAGCATTCTGTTTCATTCCGTTCGAACGCGTTTACGAACGCGACACTAACGTGAACACACTGAACTGAGTCTGTCTTATCATATTCATGCATAATTGCCTCTTGGTTGATCTTCTTGTGTTATATAGCCAACCATATTATTTGTATCCCTGCATTTATCCATTCTATGTGTTCTCGGGATTGTATTCAAGCATGATTAGGCTTGTTAGCATGTTATTTGGTTAATAGGTTCATGAGATAGTACTCAAGCATGTTTATTCCATTGGTTGCGTCATTTGCCTTGGTCTTGATTTAACGCATACGATTCATATGCCTATGCCATGATGACTTTGGAGTATTATTCTTGTGATATATCGGATGGAAACCCAGACATAAATTCCGTAGCCGATTCCGAATGGACGGTAATGCGGTCTGTACTTGGGATACAATTCCACGTATCACTCGGAAGAGTGCTCACATGTATGCTTGTGCGGATACTACGTATGCTTGTGTTTTCATGAATATGACATGCTGAATGAAGTTGTATGTTCATTGTTACTTTGAGGTATTTCGTTAGACATGTGTTATTAGATATGAGATATATGCGAAATGTATGTATGAGTGTTATTTTGTACCCATGAATATAGAAGCATGATACTCTTAGAAATAAATGTTATTTAAGCCTGGTTAAATTATTACATAAATCCTTTATTACAAGTGACATAAGTAAGGGACCATTCCGAACCCAATGGTTGAGGTCTTCCCTTGCGAGGGGTGAGTGCGGCCTTAAATCTTATTTTCCCGGTTCACACCGGTGGCGACTCCATTATTCTCCGGTTTAGTCCTCTGTTGGCTACTCCGTACTCCCAACTAGGCCGCGTGTTAGACATTATGTCCCATAGCGTCACTGTTTGTAAATGATATTGTATTATTGTACAAAATTAACTATGTGATAATGAAATTGCCTTTTGCCGTTTTGTAATATTATTTACTTTGATATAGAAATGGCGAAAGTCCATATGATTAATACCGGATTGAGATGATATGAGACAGTATCAATCCATAAAGATTTAATCATTAAATATCCCTAGTCGGAGTATTATCGAGATCAGACATCGATAATGCGGAATAGACTAGTTTGCGCTTGTGCACGTTGTGAGGGCACACATGGCATAGTTCTCATATATTTAAGTATTGGATACTTATGCAAGTGCGATAGGAGGTTGTTTTACCGATGGTACGGAAAAAGCTTCGCTCTGGATATAGACCCCGCGGAATCCCATTGGTAGTATGTCTGCGTGTATGGGAGGCGCGCAGGGTAGGTGCGCATCAGGGTAGGTGTATAGTCTTACCTGAGACTTACATCGCTAGTACTTGCGACAATCGGTAAACTTTGGTTTTGGTGGTTGGGGACCTTAACCGGTTCTGTGTACACCTCTTCTGGGTTTATCGAGAATCGTAGTGTACTGGATGTGATGTCGAGATGGAACTATCACTTCAGACATATGGAGGTGATGATCACGCAGGACACAGAACTAGTACTCTATAAAAGGTTGCAACCGTCGGGACAATATGACCAGGTCAGGATTGTCCGATTTAAAGAGACTAGTTGCTTGATGTCCGATATATGTTTCGTACGGGGCAGACACATTTCCAGCCCCAGGCCTAACATGTGATCGTCCGATACTGGATCGATGTACGCAATACTACGGTATACTACGCTTGATATAGATCTAATATTCCAGTAAGAATATTTCTGGAGAATTGGGTAGGCATGGCGCTTTGCTAGAAGCCAACCTTGTCTTGTGAATCGGTAAGAACGTAGTACGAGGTACGTACGTGTTCAGATTATCCGACGACCGTATTTACTGCCAACATATCCGGAGATCTCTTGGGTCGCTTCCTGAAGATTCACCTATGATATTTGATTCGGACTTAATTAATCTTGGATTAATTGCGGAGAAAACTATCTGGATATAAAATGCCTTATTTAGAGAGAGAACGATTAATTTAGAATTAATCGATAAAATTATTATATTCGATATAATAATCGAAATTCGATTTCGACGCGAAATTAAAATTAGATTTTAATTCGGGCAAACGAGTTAATTTAGAATTAATTCGTTAGCGACGTAAATAATAATTTCGCTAGGGCGCAATTATTTATTTAAATTCGATTTAATTAACGTCGCGACGTAAGTTCGGTATTTCGGAAATATCGAACCCGAACGCGTGAGTGCACGTGGGCCCACTTTCATTTGGAAATGTGTGGGGCCCACATGACACATGTCATTATATGCATTATTTAATTGTTAATACATTGCATGGTGATAGTGTACAATACACTCAATGGTTTGCATGGAGTTTGAGTGTTTGACACTCTAAGCCATTGCATGATTTGTGTCATAAGTTTATTATTAATTTAATAAATATTATGGCATATATAAATATAAATTGATTTTTGTAACAAAGATCAATACAACTCTCCCCTCTCTCACAATGCCGTGACTTCCATTAGGGCAAAGAAGATTTTCTTTTCTTTTCTCCATTTGCTAGCACATTGAAGGATCAAAGGAGGTGATAGGGGAAACCATCAAAGAGCTTGGAATACACAAAGCTGGAGCTTCAACTCTTCTTCCTCCCTTGGCCGAAACTTGAAGCTTGGAGATTCAAAGATTTTCTTCATCACTTCTCATCACAAAAGCTTTGTAAGTATGATTCCGCCATACTTCATCTTTTAATATATATTCATTGTTGTATTTCATATGCTTAATCTTTCCTTGGGACATATAATAGAAACCAACAATGGTATCATGGAGCCATGGTTAAGCATGAAATACTTTAGGTTAATATTTGGGTAAAATTGATTGAAGCATGTTCTTGTGAAATTTGATTAATGAGTATGCTTACATGTATATAGAATGATGTTATATGGAATCAATTTTGAGAAAAATGCATTGGATGATTTTTCCCCAAAAATGTAACCTTGGCCGAATGGGTATGAACATTGGATGTATTGGAATTTTTTGTGTACAAGATCATTGGATGACTTAAAACGTATACGGGACGTAGATTAGTAATTCAATCGGATTGAAAAAACAAATCGACACAAAAATTCTCACTTGGCCGAATGATAATGGACATGAAAATGGACTTGATTTTTGTTCAAATTAATGTTGGACATATGTTTTGAACAATAGATGATTAATAAATTAAATGGGTATTTTTGAAAATATTTGGTTTAATATATTAATCTGGTTTTACACTTTAATTAATTGGACTTTAATGTTTGGAATATTAAAATTTATTAATGGGCTTAATTGGTGAATTGGGCTTTTAATATTGTATTGGGCATAATGGGCTTGGGTGGACCAAGTAGATTTGGGCCAAAAGGATTGATCCAATTTGGGCCTAAATCACTCCATTAAGTCCAAATATAATATAATGGGCTTTAAAAATTTAATTGGGCCTTATGGGCTTAAAATTGGTTTTATGGCATTTAAGGGTGATTCCTTATTTGGGCTTGGTAATTGGGTTTGACCCACATATTGACCAAAGCCCAAGCCTTAATAAATCAATTGAAAGCCCATTTGACTTGAATTAAATTTAACATTGGATGTTAGTTGGGCTTTGAGACCCAATAGGATTAGATTTAGAATCTAAGTCTTTAAAGCACATTAAAAGTGTAAACATTTAATTTGGAATTAATAATTGAATTAGTATTGAATACGAATTAAATTAGATTTATAAGTAGTTCGATATAATTCGCGAATTCGTACCTTATGTACTTATTCTCAATCGAGTTGGACTCGCGCAAAATCAAACCGTTGTTTGAACATTGAATGATCACTTAAACATAGACTAATTAATTGGATTAGATTGGTTGTAAAAAGCATGTCTTGTTTGAAAATATATGTATGTGATGAATGAATAGTGTATATCGGATGGATATAGAAGGGAAATGGTAATTTTAGAAATTATTGTAAATTTGGAATTAATAAATTGGACCTGCGTGTCCAGCCTTATCTCTTTATCTCTTTGTATTCTCTTCTCACCTAATTCCCCTCAATGTAAATGAGGTTTCTCTTATTGTATTATGTAATTGGGTAAGAGTAGAATAGTGCTAGCGGGAGAGGAAATGAAGTGATTTGTTCTAGGAACAAGTTGTTTATATATCCATCCGCATATCACTATTAATTTACTTTACGCGCTTTATGATGTTTTAGAAGCATGCTTAAGGGGTGTGATGATGAGACCTAACAAAGATAAATAAATTGGTTGCCAATTACGCGAAAAATCCCTCAATTTATATTAAGCAAATATCCTTCCATTGAATGATTCTTGTTCAAGATCCGAAGTTGGCATTGGTTTGTTTTGACCAAAGTCAAGACCTTTGTCAATCAAGGATGTACTTGAATCATGAGAGTTTTGTTGCATATCGGTGTTGTCTTGTCCAAATCGTGATTTTTATTGGCCAAAGTCAAGATCACTTTTTGTCCAATGACATTGATTACGAAACTTTCCTCGTCAATGGGTCCCGCTTAACTGGAATCATTAGGTTTGTTTTTGGCCAAAGCCAAGGCCTAGATGATTCGGAGGATAGGGTTAGGAAAATGTAATGGATACATTGACATTTACATATGTTTCGGACTTGGATGTCCACCTAACCGGATCTAGGAATTGGATGAGATCCAATTGATCATAGAGATCTACCTAAGTTAAATAGCATACACTTTTATTGGCCAAAGTCAAGGTTGTGTGTTATTTAACGGGATCCTAGCCCACTAGGAAATTCGATTTCCCGAGGTTCTCTACAAAGGGTTAGGGTTGAGACTTGAAGAAATAGTGGGGGCTATTATTATGAATTTGCTATTTCATTCAGATACTTAGCCTTACGCGTCTTTCAAAATTATTTCGTCAATATTTTAATAATTAGTTGGACTAATATATTGTTATTTTGCTTGTAACAGTTTGACTGTACCCATAACATCGTTGACTTTATAGTTGGACTATAGTTGTCAAGATGACTGGCAAGGGTAATATCCCCGCGACATAATCATGGGCGATAATGTCTTCAAAGGGACAAACTTTGCCGACTGGGAAATGAACTTCAAGATAGTGCTTGGGGCTGAGAGGGGGTACTGTATACTATTCAGAGACCTCTCCCGCCTAAACCCACTGAGCCACTGGAGCTAGAGTTATGGAACACTCATAGTGACGATTGTGACCAAGCTCAGTCAGTTATGCTAGCTGCAATGACCCAGCATTTCAGACGCCAGAACATGGACTTGGATCCCTATAACATGATGGCAAGATTGCGTGATCTCCACCGCACCAACAAGTGGATGGAGAGGTACGAGCTAGTAAGGAAACTCTTCCGCTTCCGGATGACAGACGGCGCATCAGTTGAGGCCCACGGGACTCAAATGATCGCTGACATAGATGAGTTAGCCAAGATGGGCATTGTCTTGGAGGCAGAGCTGACGATTGATATGCTATTACAATCGCTACCCGATACTTGGAAACAAATCATCATCAACTATAAGTTGATGGACACTGACGACACTCTTGGAGAGTTGTTGTCCGTGCTGAAGGAGTCCGAAAAGGAACTCCTAAAGGGGAGCAAGCGCGAGGCGCATTATGCATCGACCTCTCATGCGCCAAGGGCTGGGCCCAAGGCAATTGGAGGTGCGAGGAAGAAGAAGTTCAAGAACAAGGGCAAAGGCAAGTTGACAGTGGCTTCTAGGAAGCCAAAGGACAAATCTCGCGACATCTGCCTCAACTGCGGCAAGAGGGGTCACTGGAAACGTGACTGCTGAATGGGCAAAGGGCAGAGGGAGGATATCAAGGCTGGCAAGGCTATCGCCTCTGGTATGTTTGTTATTGAGATAAATATGAATACTTCTAGTTTTAAAAATTGGATTTTTGATTCTGGTTGTGGTGCTCATATTTGCACTGATGTGCAGGATCTGCAGGATAGCAGGGTGTTGGCGTCAGGGGAGATGGATCTACGGGTCGGAAACGGAACACCTGTTGCTGTTTTGGCCGTAGGGACTTTTGTTTTAGAACTGCCCTCAGGGCATGTACTTAAACTTTTGAACTGTTATTTTGTACCTAGTTTAACTAGGAATATTATATCTGTATCCTTGTTAACCCAGCAGGGTTACACTTTTGTATTTAGAAACACTGGGTGTTATTTATATAAAAATGATGCAGAAATTTGCACAGCTGTTGCAAATAACGGTCTTTATATTTTGAATATAAATGAATCTCCTAAAATGACAAAAAAAAGGCTCAAAAGAAGTAATCTAAAAGATGAAGCTTATATGTGGCATTGTCGTCTAGGACACATCAACAAGACTCGCATATCCACACTTTCGAAGAGTGGGTACTTGGACGAATTTGATCCCAATTCATATGACGTCTGCGAATCTTGTTTTTTAGGCAAAATGCCTAAATCACCTTTTAGCGGTAAAGGTGAACGTGCCACAGAACTGTGGCTCTCGTTCATACTGACGTATGCGGGCCCATGTCTAGCCAGGCTAGAGGTGGATTTCACTACTTCGTAACCTTCACAGATGATGCATCTCGTTACGGTTATGTGTATCTTATGAGACACAAGTCGGAAACTTTTGAGAAATTCAAAGAGTTTCGACACGAAGTGAGAGAAACAAACAGGGAAGAGTATTAAGACATTACGGTCAGACCGTGGTGGCGAATACTTAAGTTATGAGTTTCAAGATTACTTGAAAGAATATGGTATTCTTTCACAGTGGACTCCTCCTGGAACACCGCAATTAAACGGTGTGTCCGAACGAGAGAAACCGCACCTTGTTAGACATGGTAAGGTCAATGATGAGTCGCACTGAGCTACCAATATCCTTCTGGGGATACGCATTAAACAGTGCTATACTTATTTTGAATAAGGTACCGTCGAAGTCTGTTGAACAGACTCCATATGAAATATGGACAGGAAGGAAACCGAGTTTCTCTTTCCTGAAGATTTGGGGATGCTGGGCATATGTTAAACGTTTGGAAGGTACCAAACTTGAACCCAAATATGATAAATGCCTTTTCGTAGGATATCCTAGGAAACCAAATGATATTACTTCTATCACCCACATGAGAACAAGTATATTTGTTGCTCTACAAGCTTTTTTTCTTGAGAAGGATTTTATAAATGCAGTGGTAAGTGGGAGGAAAGTAGAACTCGATGAAGATCGTAGTGATACTGTTCCTGGCAATGAATCAACGACGGAACAAGAACAGACCGTCCGGGATGAGTCTGTACCACAAACTTCACATACACAAGGACCGCGTAGGTCGGAGAGAGTCAGAACAGTACCTGAGAGGTATGGGTTCCTGATCTCACCTCATGTAGATATTAATCTTATTGAGGATAATGAGCCGGCTACGTATGAGGAAGCGATATAAAATATCGATTCCGCTTTATGGCAAGAAGCCATGAAGTCCGAGATGGATTCCATGTACGCCAACCAAGTTTGGACACTGGTTGATGCACCAGAAGGCGTAAAGCCTATTGGATGCAGATGGATCTTCAAGAAGAAGACCGACATGGATGGCAACGTACAAACGTACAAAGCTAGGCTTGTAGCGAAGGGGTATCGTCAACAATATGGTATTGATTATGACGAAACCTTCTCACCCGTTGCCATGATTAAATCCATTCGGATAATGCTTGCAATAGCTGCATATTTCGATTACGAGATATGGCAGATGGACGTTAAAACCGCTTTCCTTAACAGAAACCTTTTGGAGAATGTTTATATGCAACAGCCTGACGGTTTTATCGTACCTAGACTTGCAAACAAGGTTTGTAAGTTAAATCGATCCATTTATGGATTGAAGCAAGCATCACGGTCATGAAATCAGCGTTTTGATGAGATCATAAAAGAATATGATTTCGTGCAAAACGCAGATGACCCTTGTGTATACAAGAAGGTTAGTGGGATAGCACTTACTTTTATTGTCCTTTATGTCGACGACGTATTGCTTATAGGCAATGACATTCCCATGCTAACGTCGGTGAAAGTTTGGCTTTCATTAAAATTCTCCATGAAAGATCTGGGAGAAGCAGCCTTTATTCTTGGAATAAAGATCTACCATGATAGATCTAGAAAGCTGCTTGGACTCTCCCAGAGTACATACATTGATAAAGTGTTGAAGCGATTCAACATGGAACAATCCAAGAGAGGGATGATGGTTCCGATGGTACGTGGTACCTCTCTGTCTAAGGACATGTGTCCTAAGACTCAGGAAGAGAGAGACAATATGAGTCGGATACCGTTTGCCTCGGCAGTCGGATCGATCATGTATGCCATGATATGTACACGACCTGATGTCTCATATGCTTTGAGCATGTACAGTCGCTATCAGGCCGATCCAGGTGAAGGTCACTGGATAGCAGTTAAGAATATCCTTAAGTATCTTAAACGAACTAAAGATGCTTTCTTAATTTATGGAGGAGGAGAACTTGCGGTATCTGGGTATACCGATGCAAGTTTCCAACCGACAAGGATGACTACAAGTCGCAATCCGGGTACATTTTTTGTTTGAATAACGGAGCAGTGAGCTGGAAATCTTCCAAGCAAGATACTGTTGCCGATTCAACAACAGAAGCGGAGTACATCGCTGCATCTGAAGCAGCAAATGAGGCAGTTTGGATCCGAAAGTTCCTAATCGGATTAGGAGTAGTTCCGTTAGCAGCTGAGCCCGTTCCATTGTATTGTGACAATAACGGGGCTATAGCACAGGCTAAGGAACCAAGGTCTCATCAACGGTCCAAACATGTTCTTCGACGTTACCATCTGATTCGGGAGATTATACATCGTGGCGATGTAAAGGTCGAGAAGGTCACATCAGATGACAACATTGCAGATCCGCTGACGAAGGCTGTTCTTCAGCAAGTTTTTGAACGACACATACATAGTTCGGGTATTAGATGCTTGAGTGACTGGCTATAGGCCAAGTGGGAGATTGTTAGACATTATGTCCCATAGCGTCACTGTTTGTAAATGATATTGTATTATTGTACAAAATTAACTATGTGATAATGAAATTGCCTTTTGCCGTTTTGTAATATTATTTACTTTGATATATAAATGGCGAAAGTCCATATGATTAATACCGGATTGAGATGATATGAGACAGTATCAATCCATAAAGGTTTAATCATTAAATATCCCTAGTCGGAGTATTATCGAGATCGAACATCGATAATGCGGAATAGACTAGTATTGCGCTTGTGCACGTTGTGAGGGCACAACAGCATAGTTCTCATATATTTAAGTATTGGATACTTATGCAAGTGCGATAGGAGGTTGTGTTTTACCGATGGTACGGAAAACAGCTTCGCTCTGGATAGACCCCACGGAATCCCATTGGTAGTATGTCTGCGTGTCTATAGGAGGCCGCATCAGGGTAGGTGTATTGTCTTAACCTGAGACTTACATCGCTAGTACTTGCGACAATCGGTAAACTTTGGTTTTGGTGGTTGGGGACCTTAACCGGTTCTGTGTACACCTCTTCTGGGTTTATCGAGAATCGTAGTGTACTGGATGTGATGTCGAGAGGAACTATCACTTCAGACATATGGAAGTGATGATCACGCAGGACACAGAACTAGTACTCTATAAAAGGTTGCAACCGTCGGGACAATATGACCAGGTCAGGATTGTCCGATTTAAAGAGACTAGTTGCTTGATGTCCGATATATGTTTCGTACGGGGCAGACACATTTCCAGCCCCAGGCCTAACATGTGATCGTCCGATACTGGATCGATGTACGCAATACTACGGTATACTACGCTTGATATAGATCTAATATTCCAGTAAGAATATTTCTGGAGAATTGGGTAGGCATGACGCTTTGCTAGAAGCCAACCTTGTCTTGTGAATCGGTAAGAACGTAGTACGAGGTACGTACGTGTTCGGATTATCCGACGACCGTATTTACTGCCAACATATCCGGAGATCTCTTGGGTCGCTTCCTGAAGATTCACCTATGATATTTGATTCGGACTTAATTAATCTTGGATTAATTGCGGAGAAACTTTATCTTGGATAAAGTGCCTTATTTAGAGAGAGAACGATTAATTTAGAATTAATCGATAAAATTATTATATTCGATATAATAATCGAAATTCGATTTCGACGCGAAATTAAAATTAGATTTTAATTCGGGCAAACGAGTTAATTTAGAATTAATTCGTTAGCGACGTAAATAATAATTTCGCTAGCGCAATTATTTATTTAAATTCGATTTAATTAACGTCGCGACGTAAGTTCGGTATTTCGGAAATATCGAACCCGAACGCGTGAGTGCACGTGGGCCAACTTTCATTTGGAAACGTGTGGGGCCCACATGACACATGTCATTATATGCATTATTTAATTGTTAATACATTGCATGGTGATAGTGTACAATACACTCAATGGTTTTGCATGGAGTTTGAGTGTTTGACACTCTAAGCCATTGCATGATTTGTGTCATAAGTTTATTATTATTTAATAAATATTATGGCATAAATATAAATTGATTTTTGTAACAAAGATCAATACACTCTCCTCTCTCTCTCACAATGCCATGACTTCCATTAGGGCAAAGAAGATTTGATTTTCTTTTCTCCATTTGCTAGCACATTGAAGGATCAAAGGAGGTGATAGGGAAACCATCAAAGAGCTTGGAATACACAAAGCTTGGAGCTTCAACTCTTCTTCCTCCCTTGGCGAAACTTGAAGCTTGGAGATTCAAAGATTTTCTTCATCACTCATTCTCATCACAAAAGCTTTGTAAGTATGATTCCGCCATACTTCATCTTTTATATATATTTGAAGAAATTGAGGAAACCCTCTTTTTATTTTCTTGTTTTAAACTATACAATAATTGGCCATATATAGTCTTCAGTCTTCTCTATAAAAGGAAGATAAATCTACCCATAATTACATACAATCAATTACCATATCTCTAGCAATCTTAAAGATATTTTCCTATTTTTAACACTCCCCCTCAAGCTGGAGCATATAGATCATATGCACCAAGCTTGTTACAAATAAAATCAATACGAGGACCACGAAGAGACTTAGTAAGGATGTCCGCTAATTGTCCTTCAGAGTTGACGAAGCTAGTGACCATGCATCCAGATAAAATTTTCTCCCTGATAAAGTGACAATCGACTTCTATGTGCTTGGTCCTTTCATGAAATACAGGGTTAGATGCTATATGTAGTGCTGCCTGGTTGTCACAAATTAGCTTCATTTGTGTCCCACCTCCAAACTTTAATTCCTGTAACAACTGTTTTAACCATACTAACTCACATGTTGCCAAGGCCATAGCTCGATATTCTGCTTCTGCACTAGACCTGGCAACAACTGTTTGTTTCTTACTTTTCCAGGATACTAGGTTGCCTCCAATTAAAACACAATATCCTGTAGTAGAACGCCTGTCGGACGGAGAGCCTGCATAATCTGCATCAGAATATCCAACTATCTCAGTATTGCCTTTATCTTCATACAATAATCCTTGTCCTGGCGCTTTCTTGATATAATTAAGAATACGTATGACAACATCCCAATGACTTTCACATGGAGTTTGCAGGAATTGGCTAAGCACACTGACTGCGAATGAGATATCTGGGCGAGTAATTGTAAGATAGTTCAACTTTCCAACTAACCGCCTATATCGTCCAGGATCTTTTAGCGGCTCTCCAACTAGTTTCATGTACTCCTCAGGGTTTTCCAATGGCTCCCCCTCTTTTGGCAGAAGTTTAACATTTGGATCCATGGGCGTGTCAACAGGTTTACAATCTAACATGCATGTTTCTTGAAGAATGTCTATAGCATATTTTCTCTGAGAGATGACTATACCAGTATGAGATTGAGCTACTTCTATGCCAAGGAAGTACTTTAGTAGTCCCAAATCTTTAGTCTGAAAATGATTAAATAAATGTGTTTTCAGCTGTCGAATTCCCTCTTGGTCACTTCCAGTAATGACTATATCATCCACATATACAACCAAGTAAATGCATTGGCCATTGGAATGGCGATAGAAAACCGAGTGGTCTGCCTCGCTACGAGTCATACCAAATTTCTGAATGACAGTACTGAATCTCCCAAACCAAGCACGAGGAGACTGTTTGAGACCATACAGAGAGCGACGAAGCCGACAAACCAGACCATACTCCCCCTGAGCAACAAAACCAGGTGGTTGCTCCATATAGACTTCCTCTTGGAGGTCTCCATGAAGGAATGCATTCTTGATGTCCAACTGATAGAGTGGCCAGTGACGCATAGCAGCCATGGAGAGAAACAAGCGGACGGAAGCAATTTTGGCTACAGGAGAAAAGTGTCACCATAGTCCAAACCAAATATCTGGGTATAACCTTTAGCAACAAGGCGAGCCTTGAGTCGATCAATCTGCCCATCAGGACCATCTTTCACCGCATAAACCCATCGACAACCAACTGTAGATTTCCCAGGGGGTAACGGAACCAAATCCCAAGTGCCACTTTAGTGTAAAGCAGCCATTTCATCTATCATTGCTTGTTTCCATCCTGGATCAGACAAAGCCTCATGGACATTTCTAGGAAGAGGAACAGAAGACAAGGTGGAGACAAAAGCAAAATATGGAGCAGATAAACGATGATAACTGAGAAATGTATAAATAGGATGTGGATTACGAGTGAAACGAATACCTTTACTGGTGGCAATTGGGCCAGGAAGGTCCAATGTACGGGCAGAAGCTGGAGCAGGTTGTGAGTCAGTGGCTGCAGTGTCAATGCAAGCGGAAGATAGAGATCGAGGACGACGGTGATATACCTGAAGAGGACGTGATGGTGACATAGTCTCAAGTGTAGGATGAAAGAATGGAACAGGTAGTACCGGAGAAGGGGCGGGAAGAGTCGGGGTATGAGGAGAGAAGTAAGGTGATGACTCGAAGAATGTGACGTCGGCAGAGATAAAGTAGCGGTTATTAGCTGGAGAATAACATCGGTACCCTTTTTGAAGTCGGGAATATCCTAAGAAGATGCATTTAGTAGATTTAGCAGAAAGTTTATCCTGTCCCGGGGTTAGATTATGGACAAAACACACACAACCAAATATGCGAAGAGGGACCGAATAGAGAGGTTGGTTGGGAAATAAGATAGAGTGGGGAATTTGGTCTTGTAAAACAGAAGAAGGCATACGATTAATGAGATAGCAAGTAGTAAGAACTGCATCCCCCCAGAATCGAAATGGTATATGGTTATGGATTAATAAGGTACGAGCCGTCTCAATGAGATGTCGGTTTTTACGTTCAGCTAGACCATTTTGTTGGGGTGTATAGACACAAGATGACTCATGTAGAATACCTTGAGATGAGATAAATGTGGTAAAAGGAGCAGAAAAATACTCCCGAGCATTATCACTACGAATACACGAATGGGAACATCAAATTGAGTTTTGATTTCAGCACAAAATTTTCGAAAAATAGGAAATAACTCAGAGCGATCTTTCATTAAAAATAGCCAAGTATTTCGAGAGTAATCATCAATAAATGTCACAAAATACCGAAATCCCATAACAGAATTGACACGACACGGACCCCAAACATCGGAATGAACTAACTCAAAAGGGGACGCAGCCCGATTATTGACTCGATTGGGAAATCGTACACGAGTATGTTTCCAAGTTGACACGACTCACATGGAAGTGAAGATAATGAAGAAAGTTGCGGAACTAGCTTCTGAAGCTTAGAGAGACTGGGGTGACCCAAACGGTTGTGGAGAACATCAGCAGAATCAGTGGAGGTGCAAGCGACCGCAGGCAATGACTGCGTGAGATGATAAAGGCCTTGTGACTCACGTCCTGTACCAATCGTCCGTCCCGTACCCTGGTCCTGTACAATAACAGAATGATTAAGAAAGGTGACAGAACAATTCAGATCATGAGTGAGTTTACTAACAGAAATAAGATTGAAAGGACAACCCGGTACATAAAGCACAGATTTCAGAGGTAAGGAAGGAACATGAGAGGCTTGTCCAATTCCTTTAGCGATAGTTTTAGAACCATTAGCAAGAGTAACCATAGGAAGAGAATGAGAACTAGTTAAAGAATACAAAAGTTTTGGATTACCAGAAATATGATCAGAGGCGCCAGAGTCCAAGACCCATGGGCCCAATGGGGGGGACTGAGTGATGCAGGCAACAGAATTACCAGTATGAGCAACGGAAGCAGATGACGAGGACTGAGAGGCCTGATACTGGAGGAAAGCTGTATATTCGGCTTCAGACAGAGTAACATTTTGAGAGGGCTGGTCGAAGTAGTCCGAGGACGGGGAAAGATCAACTTGAGCAACCTTAGCCTTAGGAGGATGTGGTGGTTTTCCATGGAGCTGATAACAACGCTCCCGAGTATGGCCAACCTTGTGACAGTAGGTACACTTCGGACGCTCGCCCCGATGACGAGGATTACCTCGACCGCCGCTGGAATGGCCGTGAGCGGCCAAAATGGAAGACTCGGTTGGATGAGAGTCAACAATAGCTGAAGAAGAGACACGGAGAAGGCGAGAGAAGACATTCTCCAGATAGGGAATTGTAGCACTAGCTAATATTTGGTCGCAGACTGGTTGAAGTTCGGATCGTATCCCAAGAAGAGTTAAGACCATAAAGAAGTGTTCCCGTTGGCGCTCCTGATCAGATAAATTCGAAGTAATTGGGAGGAGAGAATTGAACTCCTCTCTAAGGGATTCCACTCTGCCAATGTATTCAGAAATATCCATATCCCGCTGATGCAAACTGAACATGTTAGATACCACAGAATAGAAACGTTGAATATCATTAGTGTATAAAGAGCGAGCTTTGCCCCATAATTTGGAGCAGGTCTTATAAGGCCGAAAAATAACCAGAAGTTTTGGATCAATAGCCTGCCAAAGTAAATTACATAACTGGGCATCTATTTTCTTCCAAAGTGGTCGTTCTTCAGGAAGAATATCTTCAGCATTGAAAGTCAAATGGTCTTCACATCCTTGTCCCATAAACCAGAGTTCAACAGAGGCAGCCCAACACACATAATTTAGAGGGCCAAATAATTTTTCAGATGTAAGAACACAATTACTAGAGATTACAGGAATGGGAGCACCAGACTTACCCAAAGCGGATGGGCGGGGAGGATGATTACTGCTCGGGTCGGCCATGGCAGGGAACAGTGGCGCCGGAGAGTGAACAGTGACGATGAACAGTGCGCGTGAACAGTACCCGTGAACAGTGACAATGAACAATGAGCGTGAACAGTGCGCGTGAACAGTGACGGTGAACAGTACCGTGAAAAGTGATGCCGGAATAGTGTCGTCGGAAAAAGTAAAAAAGAAACCCTAGGATCAACCTACTGATACCATGAAGAAATTGAGGAAACCCTCTTTTTATTTTCTTGTTTTAAACTATACAATAATTGGCCATATATAGTCTTCAGTCTTCTCTATAAAAGGAAGATAAATCTACCCATAATTACATACAATCAATTACCATATCTCTAGCAATCTTAAAGATATTTTCCTATTTTTAACAATATTCATTGTTGTATTTCATATGCTTAATCTTTCCTTGGGACATATAATAGAAACCAACACCGCGAGCCTAGGAACAGCATGCGTCGCCCAGGTTCTGTGTTCCCACAGTCTGGCGACTCCACTGGGGATAGAGAATTGGCCCCGAAATATTGTCTTGTAATGTTTGGATTTATGTTTTAATTGGCCATGTCTATAGTGGATAAAATGAGGGTTAATCAAGGGCACTTTGAGGCTTGGTAATGGTTTGATGTCTTCCTTCACTCACTACCTTTCTAGAAGGAAAAGCTGTGAAGACACATATATGGCCATCTACTCGTAGCCTTTGTGATGGACTAATTTGGAGGACTCGTTGTTTATTCCTGACACCAAGCGATAAGAGCCTAAGAGGCTTGGGTATTAAGTGAGCCTCGCTCCACCTTCCCTCTGGGGAATCTACAACGGGAAATCCATTTGACAGTCCGTCACACACCATAGCTCATTGGCACGTACCTTAGTGTATAAAAAATGGTGCGCTCACTTGGTTGCTCGAACCCTTGAGTGGGGAGACCTAGTTGTGGGCCATCCTTCGCCGGTGAGAGCCTTTGTCTATACTCTTACTAACCCACCCATGGACCGGGTTGGCTAAAGTAGCAATTATCTCCTTGAGTATGTGCTTGTGGACCATCCTCATTTGGATGCAGTTGGACTATTGTCAGAAATGCGGGCTTGTTGGGCCATTTAAACTGGGGCAAGTTCGTACCTTATGACTATTAGGCCCAAAGCTTCTGAAATGTTGATGGGCCATACTGTAGAAATTATTATGTTTGCATTATCTTCATTATATGTTTGTGTTTAGGAACATTATCATTTGGATTTAGTTGGGCTCTTTGCCATAAGATGTGAACTTGTTGGGCCATTTAAGCTGGGACGAGTTCACTCCTATGACAGTTAGCCCAAAAGCTTCTAAAATGATAATGGGCCGATTTGTTTAAAAATTTTAATTGATTTAGTCTGTTCTATATGTTACACGCATCTCATGCTCCTCATGCATACATGCATCATGCTAACCTTTGTTTTCCAAAAAGCCATCATAGTTTCCCGTTGGGTTAGGGAAGAGATACGACTCACTAAAAGAACTGCAACAAGCATGAGTGAATCCGCCGATGAGGGATCCCGCCTAGATCAATTAGAGATCAAAGTAGCTGAGATTGTTGAGCAATTGCAAGTTTTGACCAATGTTGTGGCCAGTTTGACTGTACCCCGTGTGTAGCCAATAATAGAAAGTTGTGCAACCAGAATGGAAATCATTGGGAAACCTTCAAGGACCAAGCCCACTCCCTCTGGGGTTACCCCCATCAGAATAGAAAATTCTCCGATCTGGGTAAACCTTTGTCGGAAGTATTTGAAGAACTGAAAAGGCAAGGACTCTTATATCCCTTAGAGCCTAAACCACTTCCAAACCCCGTGCCATGCTACCTTAACCTGAACCTTTACTGTTACTTCCATCAGCAAAAGGGTCATGAAACTAACAATTTCACCCGCCTTAGGCACGAAATCCAGGACCTCATAGACTCACACAAAATACCTGACCCTGAAAAAGAACAACCCGACACACATAGAAAACCTCCACCCACACATATGATCAACACTGGCCTACCAGACAACCTTGCCTTCCAAACCCACAACCATCAAACTTCTCGCATGGAGATACAGGACAACAGTTACAAAAATGAAATAAAACAGATGGGGGATTTCTGGGAAAACTTCTCGGAGAATGACGGGGAGGAGGTGGCAAAAAGGAGAAGTAAATGGGAAAAAGAACTACTGCAGTTGGAGAATCTGATGTTCGAAGAAAGCAAAAAGACGGGTGAAGACGAAGATGCAAATTATGGAGGTGTTTGTTTCCCGGATCTTATTCAATTATGATCCTGCATTTTTAAAGACATTGATTTTGTCTCTTTGTTCAAACCTTTTCTTAATGATAATAAGACGTTCACTTCGCTGAATCTCTTCTACAATATGAGTACATTTGAGAAAAGCATTCAACCTTTGTACTATGAACACGGGGAATCCTCAGAATAAGAAAACAAAAAAGATGAGATAGCCATTCAGAAATTGGGAAAGGGGGCAGTGAGACTGTTAGAAAGGAATGAGTTCACCGAGCCGATCAATATGGAAAGAATGAAGTAGTACTCTGCCTGAGGGAGAGAAAACCGAGCAGTCACCAAGAGAATTGGCAGAAGACCTAACCTAACGGGATAAGAAACTTATGCATGCATGCATACACGTAACATACTTTGCATTCTTTTGTGTTTGTTTTGTTTTGTATTCACAGGTTTTGAAGCAGAAATAGAGAAATGGGCAAAGACAAGCCAATCAGAAACAGCGACAGCACTGTATCAGTCTAGGGGCGAGTCCCATATAAGTATCAGTCTGGGGGCAAGACCCACATCAGCATCAGTTTCTGCCAGGTATGGCATTCTGGGGGCAAGGCCCACATCAGCATCAGTTTCTGCCGGGTATGGCATTCTGGGGGCGAGGCCCACATTGGTTCAGTATTAGTTCTACCGGGTATAGTACTCTGGGGGCGGGGCCCACTCTCATGTCAGTAATGGTTCGGAAATGGACTATCTCTTATCAGTAACGGTTCAGAAATGGACCATCTCTCATCAGCAACGGTTCGGAAATGGACCATCTCTCATCAGCAACGGTCCGAAAATGGACCACTCTCATATCAGTAACGGTTCGAAAATAGACCACTCTCATATCAGTAATGGTTCAGAAATGGACCACTCTCATATCAGGCATGGTTCGAAATGGACCATCATCTCATCACTTGCCGAAAAGGGCGCTCCGAAAGTGGAGCATGGTTCGAAATGGACCATCACCTCATCACTTGCCGAAAAGGGCACTCCGAAAATGGAGCATGATTCGAAAATGGACTACTTTCACATCTCGCCGAAAATGGCACTCCGAAAGTGGAGCATGGTTCGAAATGGACCATCACCTCATCACTTGCCGAAAAGGGCACTCCGAAAATGGAGCATGGTTCGAAAATGGACTACTTTCACATCTCGCCGAAGCGGCACTCCGAAAATGGAGCACAGTTCGGAAATGGACCAAGGAAGGCCTAACCCATCAGAATATAATACATATACATGCATACATGCATACATATCACATACATGCAATGTTTTTTTCGTGTTCGCAGGTTTATAGCAGCAAAGACCATCTCATCAAATAACGGTTCAAAAATGAGCCACAATCTACCACAACAGACGCCGGAAATGGCACTCCAAAATGGAGCACTCACAACAGACGCCGGAAATGGCACTCCAAAATGGAGCACTCACAACAGATGCCGAAAATGGCGTTCCAAAATGGAACACACACAACAAATGCCGGAAATGGCGCTCCAAAATGGAGCACATACACGAAAAATTCCGAAAATGGCGCTCTAAAAATAGAGCACGGTTCGGGAATGAACCAGGGGTCGCAGCACCTCACCACCAAATCAACGCAACTCAACACATGGTAAGTTAAGTGGCAGCTGGCGAGCCAGGTAAGTAGAAATGCATTGCATAACTTTGATAGGATTGTCACTGTTGCACATTACACAAGTCCCATCAAAGTGGGGGCGACTGTAGGCACTGCATTTTTACACATAAGTCCCTATGATGAGTCTCATTTTGGAGACACTACCTTTTAAGTCACGGAGGTCACGGGAAACGGACATCGGAAGGGGAAATTCAGAATAAACAAGGTTCACTGTTTTCGTTGGTGCTACGTTCGTGTATACGTTCGAACGTCAAACAGATTGCGGGCGTTCGTGCTGCGTTCGATGATGCGTTCGAACGGTGTCGGTAATTCTGGTTTTGCTGCTAGCCTCACATTAAGCCCAATTCGCCCAAACCTTGGCCCACACGCCCAACCCACTTAAAACACATATTTAACACATGGTGAAATCAAAACAAATCTAAAAATCACATACCAAATTAAATAAAATACTTACACAAATTAAAGAAATTGCATGCCTAATTAAAATCAATCAACAAACTAAATGCCCAATCTAAACCAATCAAATATAATCATACCAAGTTAAAATCAATCAACCAATATATTATTCCTAACTTAAAATATTGTATTCCTAAACCAAACCAAATCAAATCCCTTTTTAAATACACAAATCCCTTTCCTTGTCAAGCCTAACCCTTTGCCTATAAAAAGAACCCTTCACCAACCTTCTAAAGGCTAGCTAGCTAATTCACACAAAAACACACAGAAAAATTACAGGAAGAACATACCCAAAAAGAGAAGCAAAAGATAAAGAGGAGACGGCAGCGAAACCACAAGGAAACAGTAGCAAAACGGACTCAAGACAGTAAGACAACGAACGAGAACAGTGAACCAGTGAACCGGGAGAGTTACAGAGCATCCACCATTCCGACGATCGTGTACCGTACATCCGAGAGGTGATTTAAAAGGTTAGACCTGAGGGTATCTTTCACACTTATTCTTATTTAATTTCTGGTCATTTACTTTGATTATATTTTCTGTATTTGTGGCATTTGTTGTGTGTATGATGCGTGTTGTGGGCATTGGATGAATGGAAGAGTGTCGTCTCTTGTGGTATATAGGATGGAAACCCAGACGTAAATTCCGTAGCCGAATCCGAATGGACGGTAGTGCGGTCTGTACTTGGGACACAACTCCACGTACCACTTGAGTAAAACGGCATCTCCTCTTGTTTTGAGTTGCGTTGGTTTATTTAATTCTTGTCATTTAAATTCTGCATGTTATTTAATCCCATGATACGATCGAGTGCATGGGCTTAGTAAGTGCGATGAAAGGTTCCCTAATTGGAGGGTTAAAATCCTTCACCACGATGCTTTGCCGCACCGATTGATGTGTGTTCGGTTGAATGCGAAATACGTTCAATCGGACATACTTAGTTTGATATGATTGTCTTTATTTTCGTATGCATGATTCAACCGAGCGCATGGGCTTAGTAAGTGCGATGTGAGATCCCCTATGGGGATGGGCTAAAGCCCGTTACCACGAGGCTTTGCCGTGCCGGTTGATGTGTGTTCGGTTGGATACAAGATACGTTCAATCGGGCACACTATATTTAATATTATTGCTTTTCATTCTATGTATGCATGATTCAGTCGAGCGCATGGGCTTAGTATGTTGGTCTAAAGGTCCTCTCTTTGAGAGATCAAGAGCCCCAAAAGGCCTCCTTTATGGCAGTACTTCGCCGCGCCCCCTTTATTTTGTTGTTTATGTATTGTGTCCCATTTCATGCATCAGGTCTGTTCCCGTTCGAACGCGTTTACGAACGCAACTCGAACGCGCAAGCATTTTTGCCTTATCATGCATCAGGTCTCATTTTCGTTCGAACGCGTTCACGAACGCCATACGAACATGAGCATTCTGTTTCATTTCCGTTCGAACGCGTTATCAAACGCCATACGAACGCGAGCATTCTGTTTCATTTCCGTTCGAACGCGTTATCAAACGCCATCGAACGCGGGCATTCTGTTTCATTTCCGTTCGAACGCGTTATCAAACGCTACTCGAACGTGAGCATTCTGTTTATTCCGTTCGAACGCGTTTACGAACGTGACACGAACGTGAACACACTGAACTGAGTCTGTCTTATCATATTCATGCATAATTGCCTCTTGGTTGATCTTTCTTGTGTTATATAGCCAACCATATTATTTGTATCCCTGCATTTATCCATTCTATGTGTTCTCAGGATTGTATTCAAGCATGATTAGGCTGTTAGCATGTTATTTGGTTAATAGGTTCATGAGATAGTACTCAAGCATGTTTATTCCATTGGTTGCGTCATTTGCCTTGGTCTTGATTTAACGCATTACGATTCATATGCCTATGCCATGATGACTTTGGAGTATTATTTCTTGTGATATATCGGATGGAAACCCAGACATAAATTCCGTAGCCGATTCCGAATGGACGGTAATGCGGTCTGTACTTGGGATACAATTCCACGTATCACTCGGAAGAGTGCTCACATGTATGCTTGTGCGGATACTACGTATGCTTGTGTTTTCATGAATATGACATGCTGAATGAAGTTGTATGTTCATTGTTACTTTGAGGTATTTCGTTAGACATGTGTTATTAGATATGAGATATATGCGAAATGTATGTATGAGTGTTATTTTGTACCCATGAATATAGAAGCATGATACTCTTAGAAATAAATGTTATTTAAGCCTGGTTAAATTATTACATAAATCCTTTTATTACAAGTGACATAAGTAAGGGACCATTCCGAACCCAATGGTTTGAGGTCTTCCCTTGCGAGGGGTGAGTGCGGCCTTAAATCTTATTTTCCCGGTTCACACCGGGTGGCGACTCCATTATTCTCCGATTTAGTCCTCTGTTGGCTACTCCGTACTCCCAACTAGGCCGCGAGCCTAGGAACAGCATGCGTCGCCCAGGTTCTGTGTTCCCACAGGGAGGTAAAGGAAATTTTCTTCAACTGCTTCTGGAGGTTCGTAAAAGAGCTTCACATGGCTAAATTTTCCTCCTCTAAAACTCATAACCGTTCTTGGAGAATGGCCAATTAAGCGGCCACAAGGTCTGGTGTCTGCTTGCTGCTTGAAGCCATGAGTAGCTATGTTTGTAAGGACTGTAGAATGATAGATCTTCGTTTGCTATCAATCACTAAGGCCCCACGGTGGGCACCAAATCATGGACGCTAGAACAAAGGTAGAGTGAGCGGGAAGTTTTTACCCACCGGTGTGATGGGTGACGTAGGTACTCCGATGGTCAAGTCAGTAGTGGAGACGAGAAAAAAGTAATGGAAGATCAAGGTTCAGGGTTACCTTGACCTCCATAGACTGCCATGAAGGCTGTGAGCTGATATTTAGAGGATGATCTGTTTTGAGAGCTCAAGTATGAGAGCTAAAAATATATTCCGCCACTATGAGTTATGCATCCTTTTATAGGTTATTATGAGGTGGGTCATTTAATACATTATATGATAAACTTTTCAGTGCAAAAATGACTAACCACGTGGGGGGTAATTAAGGAAAAGACTTTTTTATGTTTGGGTGTGAGAAAGTCAATAGGTGGTGATGTGAGATCCTCATAGTATTTGGGCCTGAGAAGTATTTAGTTCCTTGGTCCATCATTGACCCATGAATTTGACTATTTGTAGGAGTTGAGATTTAGGTTTGGAATGATATTAGGCCCGAGGTGAAAATTTTTCCATTGGCTCAAATTTGGCCCGTACACCATTCACACGAGGATTTTTCCTCTATTTGAACAGGGATGCCAATATCCGTATCCGACCCATCCAACCAATGAGTATATAAAATTATTTCCTTACCTATCCCCAATGTACCCGGCTCCCACGGGCCTCTATCACTAATGTACCGTTGACATGAGGATTTTACCTATATAAAATTTCTTAATGATGCAATAAATATTTTTAGTGGTGTTTATTTCCTGTTGAATGTTTAAATATTATTAGTATTCTACATGTGCATGCTGAAAGTTCAAATGTTAATGATATTGTTTTATATTATGCTTTTACTGTAATGAATAGAAAATGATTGACTTATTTGTTAAGAATAAGTCTAGGGAGTACTTTGGCTGAGTTTGTTCTCTTGGTTCTTGGTGTGTAGATGACTGATTCTTGAAGGTTCAGATTGTAATATGTCAGCTGTTAGTTAAGAATTAGTTAGCATAATTTGTTATAAATAGCATTGTTAGCTTCAGTTTGTTAAGTTGGCTAAATATTTTAAAGGTGTAGAATACGTTTTCCAGTATTAATAAGAAGCACATATCCATTTTCTCTTTCATGTTAGGCCTGAAACTTTCTCATTCATTTTCTCTCACTTTCTCGGTAACCAAACAGTGAAATTTGAGTCTGTTTGAATTTAATTTTTTACCTCTATAAAATTTTTAATGATGCAACAAATATTTTTAGTGGTGTTTATTATCCAATAATAAATTTATTTCTTATTGGATGTTTTAATATTATTAGTATTCTACATGTGCATGGTGAAAGTTCAAATATTAATGATATTATTTTATTTGAAGCTCTTACAATAATGAATAGAAAATGATTGACTTATTTTAAAGGCATTCAATTACATTATCTTATTACCACAATTTTTTGTCATAAATTTAAATTAGAGGGTTTGAATGGTGGCTTACAAAGTTACTATGAATTTTCAGGAATAGAGGTTGAAATTAATTTTAGGAAAAAATAGATGGTGTAAAAAATGATTTAATAGAATTATTTAATGATTATGTCACTATATATAATTGGCAATCGGTAGCTCAATCTATTAGCCAACCCGTACCGGATTCAAGACCTAGCATAGGTGATCGTTGGTCAATACAACAAAATAGAAAATAAAAAGAAACCACGACTAACAACGCGAAATTAAATAATTATTTATCAAAAAATTTTGAGTTTCCTGCTAAAAGTATCGTAGGTAAAAATTTTCTAGTACTTGACTTGTGGAACCGACATCAAAATGTCTATCATGTTTTATTGATTATTACTAAAGAGGTGTTAGCAACACTTGATTCCACAGTTGTGGTTGAACAAGCCTTCAACTTAGGAGGTAATATTTTGGAAGCGAGACGATCTTTATTACATATAAGCTTCTTAGAAGCAACCACATTTGTCAATGATTGGACCATAGATGATCTAAGGCAACAAGAAGATACCCCCGATGATTTTGAAGACTTGTTCGACAATGCATCTGCAACTGCAAGCAGAATGAGAGCTAAAAGGAACATATAACGATGATGAATAAATAATTATAATGGGGTTAACTATCTAAATAATATAATGGAACTACGTAAGCTTTAATTAGGGGTGGCAATTTAGGTTATGATTCGTTTATTCGTTCGATTCGATTCGTTTTAAAGCGAATACGGGTTTGAAAAAATTGATTCGTTTAATAAATGGGTCAACTCGATTCGATTCGTTTATTAAACGAATCGAATACAAATTTAAGCTCATTGATTCGTTTAGGATTCAGTTTATTATTTTTATTTGCTAGTTCTTGTTAATTTTCAATTAAGATTCGATTAATTATAACTAATATCATAGAAAAAGTAATATTTTCGATATTTGGTGAGGTATTTTTAGTAAATATATTTTATACATATTCCATATGTATATATTGTTGGTGACTTGGTCGCGTAATTAGATTTTGATAATGCAACAAGAAAGAAGTCTTCGACGAGCAAATACGAAGTTATACAAAAGGACGTCGAAGCGCAACGTGGTGAAGAGCGAGAATGTGAAGACTTGCGGCAAATCGAGATAATCTTACGAAGTCTTAGCTTAAGGCTCTAATTGTAATGTGAATTGTAATATTCAAGTGCCTAAGCTTATATGGATCATGCACATTCACTTAGATGCATTAGGTTCATGTACAAAATGCATTAAAATCTTCATATCTGCTTTTTTGGTACTGAGACCGGCATACCGGTCCCTTACCGGTGACCATACCAGTGAAGTGCTCTGTTTTGCACACTCACTAGAACCGGGACGGACCTTATCGATCCCTTACCTATCCCATACCAGTGAACCTATGTACTGCAAGGCTACTGGAACCGGCATAAACCAAATCGATTTCCATACCGGTCTTTAATTCGATCGACCTAGGGATTGCATGCTCACTGGAACCGGCATGACCTAAACCAGTCTACATACTGGTCTAACAGCTGGTTTCTTCCAACGTATAGATCCCATATTGAAACCGGCAAGGACCAAACCGGTTTAACATCTGGTTTCTCCCAACGACTATATTACCGTTGGAGACCGGCATACCGGTCTCAGCATGTCTGTTGGGGATGTTTTTCATTTTCTATATAAATGAACCTCAACTCATTTTGCGAAAGTTAGAGACATCATAATACATCTTGATACATTCTCTAAGGCAAAAATAAGAGTGTCTTAAACCTTCTAAATCTCAAACACTCTCAAGCTCACACACTCACTTTCATATCATTTAGTGAGCATAGAACACTTGGGTTTGCAACTCACACAATCTTCATTATATTTGTGAGTGCCCAAGTGTGTTTTAAATCTTCTCATACAAAAACACTTGTGGTTGTGAAATCCCATCCGTTGGGTAGTTGTAAAGGTTTGTGAGTAAGCCTACGAACAAAACTCAAAGTTGTAAAAGGTTCGGAGTGCACCTTTGTGGAAAACTCTTGGTTGCGGATGAACCACATAAACTCGAGTCTAGTGGAAATCTTCAAGCGAGGCTTGGGGGAGTGGACGTAGGCACGTTTGGCCGAACAACTATAAATCTCAGTGTCGTATTTCCTTTTCCTATACTTTTACATATTGCAAGTTTATTTATGTTTATGTTTATTGAATAGAAAGCTTTCATATAGATTATTAATTGAAATAGAGAAAATTAGCCTAAGTGTTCATTTGGTAATAAGAGCTAAAAATGGGTAAAGATTTACTAATTCCGCATTTATAGTGATAACCCAATTCACTCCCCTCTTGGGTATAGAGATTGCTTTGTTGCTATTGCTTGTAGGGAATTTCATATATTTATGAAGAATTAATGTAAATCAAGTGTGGTAAATTATTTTATTAAATAATATCATTGAGTAAACGAATAAACGAATATTCGTATTCGATTCATTTAATAAATGAATCGAATATAAATCCTAATATTAGGATTCGTTTAATAAACGAATCGAATACGAATCCATCACATTTTGATTCGATTCGTTTAAGATTCGATACAAATTCGATTCGTTGATTCGTTTTGCCACCCCTAGCTTTAATTCCTTTCACCCCAAGAGGATACATATGCAGCTTAAGTTTTTATAAATTTAAGTTCAAGTTCTTTTATTTTTAATTTACATTTTTAATTTAATGTAATTTTTTTTTCATTATTTGTATTTGGTAATAATAATAATTTCTCATTTTTATTTTTAAAATGAATTTTCAATTTTTTAAATTAATTAAAAAAATTGGAACCGAACCGGAATCGTCTAGCCTGGTTCCGGTTTGCCGGTTCCATAAGTGTGGAATCAGGAATCATTCGATTCGATTTCGATTCGGAACCGAACCGAACCGGTGACCGGATCTAATCAAAACCCTAATTTATGTTTTATCTTTTATTCAATAAAAATATATTATTCATAACTTTATTCTTGTTTATATTTTCCACTTGATCAATACTTCTTATTTTCACTCAAGTGTTATTTTCCAACTGAAATAATTCACACACACGAGACTTTTGATTGGTTCTCGGTTTAACAAGTGTGTAATTGGGAACCGTTCGATTTGATTTCGATTTGGAGCCGAACCGGTGGACGAATCTAGTCAAAACCCTAATTTATGTTTTAACTTTTATTCAATAAAATTAAATTATTCATAACTTTATTCTTCTTTATATTTTCCACTTCATCAATACTTCTTATTTTCACTCAAGTGTTATTTTCCATGTGAAATAATTCACACACACGAGACTTTTTTACTCTTATATACTTACAAATAATTTGGGGGGGGGGGGGGGGGGAGATAATCTCTGATTCTTCCACCACCCTCCCCTTTACAAATGATTGTTCATTTGTAATTGTGTGCGAGATTTAATAAAAATCCAGATTGTTCTTCAAATTTCCTCACCATTTTCCAAAGAAACAAACACTTCGCACATTTATTTTAATCAACTTTAACTTGGTATCAAAGCCATTAATCTAGATCGAAAGTATCTCACCAAATATGTTCTTTGCGTTGCCTGTGAAGCTAGATCGAAATAATTATTAGCTTTGGCGAACTCGGGTTCTTGCTTCACTCAGAGGCAATGACGTAGAAGGCTTTGTTGATAGATCAAAGAGATTTCTCCTCTATATCTATCACATACTCTTGCAGATCGAGTACATGTATTAGGCATGCATACGATTCGGTTACAGTTCAAAATTATAACCGAACAATGCAATTGGCAGTTCGGCATTGGCCGAACCGCAAATCAATGGTTCGGTCTACGGTTCAGTTGTGGTTTTGGCCAAAAATGAATCGTAACCGAACCTTAAATTGGCCAAATCGTACTTTTTGATTCGGTTAAAGGTTTAATCGATTGCGGTTTTGTCCAAAGCCGAACCGCAACCGAACCTTAAACCGGCCTAACCGTTTGGTTTGGATCGATTTAAGGTTTGAAATCATATTTTTTAGTATATTAAATTTTTATAAAAATAATAAAATATTAAATATTTACTAAATAAGAAATAAATTAATTTAAATTGTTATAAAAATAATAAAAATTAAAGTTTTACTACAGAGTAAGACTAAAAGTAGACATTGATAATTTATTTATTGTTTAAAAAAAAGAGCTTGCACTTATATAAGCTGCCTACGTATCATCTTGGGGCGTAGAGGAATTAAAGCTCACGTAGTTCTGTTATATTTATTTTTAATAATTTACCCTATTAATATTTTATTCATCGTCATCCAGAGAATGTGGTACTGTTCTTGAGCCTTCGGTTCCAGTTGTGTCCGTGTTATCACATAAATCTTCAAAAGTTTCCGGTTGATTTTCTTGTTCACGGTGTTTCACCCTACACCAATTGTCAAGATACGTTTGAGCTTCTAACATCTCCGTCATCAAAAATATTACCGCCCATACTAAATGCCTACTCTCCAGATATAGTTAAGACCAATGTCTCTAATACTTCCATTGCAATCACAACCAGGACTTGAAACAATCCTTGATGTTTTTGCCACCAATCAAAGATAAGAAATTTCTCACCTACAAATTCACTTTGGGGAAACTCAAAATTTGTTGTTAGATATGCTTTAATTTCTGAATTAGTAGTGGTGGTATTGGTGGACTTTGATTTTTTACTTTGCTACATTAACCAACTTATGCCAGTAGCGAGTTTAGATTGTTCAGTTGGTGCATTCATGGATTGTGTAGTATCAACTATTTGAATATTATATCTACTAACATAATCATTGTATAAATCAAGTAAAGTTCTCATAACAATACCAATAATTGTAGAAACAATCACAATTCTTTCACCTAATAAAACATAATAATTTTGTAAAATATTTTCCAAATCTTTAATTTTAAACCTTGGATCCAAAACAAAAGCAACAAGATAAAGTAATGACATGTCTCTGTAATAATTAAGCCATTTTCCTCATTGAAGCAACATATTTTTTAATTGCATTTGAAGGATCATCAAAAACATTATTAAGATAATCAAATTCGTTATTAGGATCATAAAAAACATCATCAAATTCGTTGATATTATTATTAGGTTCGACTAATACCCCAACAATGTCAAGACTTGTAAGGAGAAAAATATTTGAAGTTGGATAGTAAACACCACTTAAAATATTCGTAGCATCATTAAAAACTTTTAAAACTCTAAATTTTTTAAACAAACTTCCCAATAATTGGGATATAAAACTACATCATATTGATAGTGGGCAACAAATGAACACAATAAATCTTTATATTCAAAACTTTCATTTAGTAAAAAATAAATAGAATTCCAATGAGTTAGAATATCACAGACAATTTTTTCTACCTATCACCATTTTACTTATAAAAAGTGCACCATTTTCTTATAATTTTAGAATACGACCAAATTAAATTAATTACCTTTTTAATAGGTGTAATATGAGAGTTTAAAGATTTCAAAGCATCTTGTACACATAAATTCAAAATATGATACGCACATCGAACATAGAAAAATTTACCTCCCAAATTTAGTTGGCAAATAGCTTTAAGTTAATTAATTAATGTAGTATTAGCCGATGTATTATCAAATCCAATAATTAATTTTTTTACACTAATCCATATTACTATAAAATATTACTAATCATTACATAAATATTATGTGCAGTGTGTGCATCATTAAAAAATCGAAATACAATAGTTTTTTTGAATAAACCATGAATCATCAATCCAATGACATGTCACACCCATGTATGAATGTGACTGCCAATGGTCACTCCATATGTCACTACAAATTGAAACACAACCTTTAAGTTTAAAAAATAAATCTCTTAAATTATTTTGACATATTGCATATAATTCCATATTTTTTTGTTTTATATGTCATCCTAATAAGTTTACATGCAGTAGGATTCAAATTTTTATGTATTAAATCATTAAAAGATGTTTTTCACCAAAAGTAAAAGCTAAATGTTCCATGACAATAAATTTAGTTAGATTATCTTTCCATTGAAATTCATTATATTTAAATAATTTTGTAGAAGAAGAAAAACCTCGACTGGAAGCAGAAAATATTGTCATTTGTGTTTGTGTTGTATCAATCCCAAACTCAACTTTATGAGTACTTCTCATATGGCCCGTCATAGTTTCATACCCACCGGTGTGTTTGTAAATTTTTTCACAATAATTATAGATATCATTCTTCTCACCAGTGACATCATTCACGACCAGAGTGAAATATTTTGTCAACATTTCAGAATCTCGATTTCTCACTTGAATACGTGAAGTCGTTTTACCGGTGGTATATTGAGTGATATCCTCAGCCTCAGGAATGTTAGTGTTGTATGATGAGCTTGCCATTATAATGAAGAGATTTAGATAATAAGAGAATAAATTGATTGAATATATGAGATTTGAGAAATTGAGAGAGTGAGAAGAGTAAATGATTTTGTGGTTTTGAAAAATGAGTAAAATGGTTATTTATAATGTTTTTTAATTTCTTCTGATGCCTAAAATGCCCACAAAATATAGTTGTTGGGATAGACAAATTAGACATTTTAAAATTTTATTATTATTAAAAAAGCAGCCATCACGGTTAATGGTTGAAACCGTTACGGTTACTCAACCGATTCAGTTACGGTTATGGTTACGGTTCGGTTGCATAGTCAACGGTTTGGTTTATAGTTGGTCAATGGTTCAGTTACGGTTCGGTTATGGTTCCGAACTGCAACCTTATACTTGTCTAATACGGTTCAGTTATGGTTCCGAACCGCAACCTTGTACATGTCTAACATGTATCTATATCATTGATCGTACTAATCAAAAATTAAGAAAAATTATTAATTATTTCATATGATGTGGTTTTAAAGTTGTTGAAGGCTGTATCTCGTTCTAAGAGCAATATGAGAAATTAACCCCTCGAATAAACCTCACTCAGCAGTGAATTTGTTTGGTTAGTAGGGAACCAAATGCAAACTCAGCAAGCAGACAGATAAATCACAGAGACAAGGATTTACATGGTTCGGTGGAGAGTGGATCCAATCTACGTCCACGGGAGAAAGAGGGATTTTATTACTACTCAGGATCAAAACCGACCTGAGCTACAAGTGGGGTAGTGAGCTTACAAAGAGTTTATAATACCTCGAGTCTAATACTAGCCCATTACAAATCTCTCAATGGTTGAATAACCGACTAACTTTCTCTCTCTATCAGTATTGTTTTAAACTCTCAGCTCTTTTAAAAAGTTGTGAGATGCGAAATTTACTAACCCTTGAATTTGTGACCTCAACCCCTTTATATAGGCTCCCAAATCCATTATTTCATCACCCATGACATCAGCTCATGTCACTCTGTCATTATTACAATAACAAATCTCCTCAACTACCCATAATTAGAACAATTAGATTAGCCATTATCCATGTCACTGCACCAGCTTGTGGCGGCCTATGGTGGTTCTACTATGACACTTCTCTGCCACTACTCCGCCCTATGACGGCAGACAATGGCTACTTCTAATGAGAATCATTGGTTTTCCCACAATCACCATTAACATTCTAGAATCTTATTATTTCAACTAGGATATGCGTCACATGACTTCAACACAAGTCGACATGTGATCCCATCTTCATTCCTCGGGTCGACATACCGAGGTGGATGATATTTGGTCAAATGTATTGACTTTTTCAACCAGATCGGGTGACTAAGCATGGACCCTATCGGGTAAGTTTTCATAAATACTCAAATGAGCCCACCGACTCTTCTTCTCTAAGTCGGGTCAGATCAATAAATCACTTCATCCTCAGCTTACTCTGCCATTGGGAGAACTCCTCTGTATAGTGGGGTCGAGTCCCTCTGTCAAACTTCAATCTCTTTGGGCCCTTAGATCTTTATCATCCTCCATTGGCCAAGTACAAACCGCATTTTACCCCTCCCCAATATTTGAACTTTCTCGGGATGAAAAACCACCATCAACATCTATCCCATGGTTCTCGATATCAACAAGTTGATGAGTTGATGTCGGGAAATTTAATAGAAGATGCTGGTGCTCGATGGTAAGACCGACCCAGTGTGCTTGGGGTATGGTCTTCATATCCCAACCTTCTCCAGGCTTATGTACCTCAGGTCTTGTTTTCTCCATGTGCCGCCTATTAGAAGATACTCGTAGGGTTCTGAAAAGCCCCAGGGATAAACAGAAAAGGAATAACTACATCCTTAAAGGCCCATCAAATCCATCAAGTCTTTTTTTTTTCGCTTCATCTCCCAACATGCCAGGTGTTGCGCATCTGTGACTTGCGTGCCAAAACTCGGATAGCTGTGAACCGAGCTCTCGGATCCAATCTAAACCCTCCGTTTAAATCCAACGGTTGTGATGGTGTTGGAGTTGGTGCTTGGAGTACCAATCCGAATTATACATTTTATTATTTATTAATAAAAATAACTATATTTTCATTTCGTACCTTGTTAATGGTATTGTCATTATGCGTATTAGATTGATGTATAGATATGCTAATAATGCCATCGACCTTAGAATAATCTTGTAGTAATACTGGACACTAGATGGTCCGATATTGAGATAATTATTACTATTATTCTTAAAGTGTGTGTGTATATATATATTCCTAGTCGTTGGTTTTGGAATACTGTCGAATTCCTATAACCTAGAAGACTAACACATGTCGTAAATTGGAATTGGAGTTCCAATGGTTTAACCCGATGTACCATGAGTTTTGGTAACTCGTATAGGCGTGTGGGTATTGGTTGGACCGATTACTGAATGACTCACAGATGATTCCTAATAGTTGGAAGTACACACCACCTTCAATAGGAATCTCCTCGAGTCGAGTAGCATATATAATCCTTTGACTATAGGATAATATTGATTTTATGTGAGATTCTCTACACTTTGATGCCATGTATGTCAGAAATATTTCATGGTCTGGCCTCTAGATGTTCGTTGGGTGTGAACCGATGCACTCAATAATCAAGTGCAAAGCAAGATAAGATCCATCGGCCCGTATGTGTACCATAAGGGGTTTAGGTATCCATGTGAGTAAAGTCACGATTCTTAAAGCTTTGGCCAAAGTCGATCACCTCGGGTGAATCACATCAGTTATGAAGAATCATGGACATGTCGACATGAGATGTGCGCCTCAGAAACTTGATGATGTATTCTATGTTTCCTAAGCACAACTCGAATAGCCTACGACGGAGGGATTGTTAAACATATGTCATGACCTCGACTTGTATAGTTCAGAAAGGTCGTTCGTGTTCTTCACGAATTCGGAGGTGGCCGAATTATATACATACTAGCTCAGCTTATATAACGAATGTGTCTAAACTTAGAGAGTCCCAATATGAAGTGTGCTCGTTAAGCACTTGGGTAGCCGATTAATTTTGATAAAGATAATATTCGATATTATAATTATCAACTAAGATAATAAAGTATTATTGGATAACATTGATTATTTACTTTGAACTAATTAGATTAATTCAATTAATTCAATAATTATACAAAGGCTTAATTGTAAAATCATAATTATCTCTACCATTTGAGGATATTATGGTAATTGTACTTATGTAATAATAGGTGGGTTTGGCTTGATTTAATTGGATTAAATAAAAATTGAAAACATTTAACTAATCCATTTCCTAATCCTTGGCTTGATTTAATTGGATTAAATTAAAGTGGGAGACAATAGAGATTAGTCACACCTAATTATACATATTTAGACAAATTAGATTAAGTCCACCTAAAAGTTGATTACAACTTTTATTAATTAAAAAATGCCTAAGTTTTGCTATAAATAGCAAGTTTTAGGAATGTTTTAATTAAGACAAGCAAAAGCTTGAGAAAGCTAAGTACAAGCAATTTCTTAGAGAAATTAGCCTAAGTTGGAGAAGTTTTTAGAGAAGCTTGTGAGGTCTCTACAACATTTCATCTAGGAGAAATTATGATTTGATCTTGGATTGAAGCTTTCTAACATTGGAATTAAGATTGGATCTTGGAGTGAAGCTTGCAAACCTTGGAGGTTCTCCTACAATTTAGACAAAGAGAAGAAGATTGGATTTTTGCATCAAGCTTGCTAGGTAAGTTTGAACTTCTGTTAAGTTATGTTCTTTTATGTATTGGATTCATGATCATATAATTTAATGCTGAAATAGGGATGATAAATTGTGTTATGATGCTTTGGAAGTATAAACACAATATGCTTGTTATTAGGTCAAAATGTTTATGTTATACATAAACATAAAATTAGAGTTTGGAACTCTAAATTAAAGCTTAGAGTTATGGCTACCATTGTAAAATCACTTGACCATCTTTGGGTTATCTAGAATTATTCACGAGACATTTATTATTGGGTATCTAATTTGGTTTGTGTATTGGATGGATTCAAAATTTACGCAAGTGAGTATTTAGAATAAATTTATGTTTTTGTAAAAATATTTTATATTTTGAAAAACTTGATTTTTATTCTATAATATGCGTTGATGTTAAAAATTAATTTTGGGTGTTTTTGAAGTGTTTAGGGAAGACCGGAAGAAATTAGGGTATTAGACCCTAATTCCTTTAGCTCACTGGAAAGTGAGCTGAAGGAAAAGCATTTGAAATGAAAAAAAAGATGGTTGGGCAAACAGTGCGCGCGCGCACTGTGCTTCAAGCGCCGAATTTTAGTTTTCTTTGTTTTTGAGTTTCCGGACACCGATTCAGCCCCGATTTTTTCCTATACACTTGTAATAGAATATAGTATTTTATTAAATTATTTAAAATTATATCCATCCTTGATATCTATTGGTTAGACCCATTTCCGATGCGTGGGGTACCGATCCGACCCTAGGGGTTCCACAACTGCCCCCAATAGAATTGTATCATAGCAAGGCTTAACCACACAACACATGTTGCATGTTAGACGTGTATTTGAATCTATGCCAATCTATTTTAATTTAATTATGCATAAGACATATTGGATATGTAAAACATGTTTTAAATTAAAAAATCTGACCTATTAAATTAGTGACTTGATTGTCATAAATCCCTCATGATTAGGTGATTATTTTATTTTAAGTAATAGTATTAGTAACATTGGAGCATTATTGGTAGGTCTGTCTTGTTAATACGAAGATAGATGAGTTCTTATAACTTATATCCAATATCTTCATCAGTGTGAGGGTATAAGTGATTGGAACTTAGGTCGCTCCGATAAAACATTAGATGTAGCTATTGGGGTTTTAAGGGGGAATATCGGTAACGCAGCGTAATAGTGGAAAATCAAAATTTTCCGATTTCAAAATTTTTCTCGGATCAATAAAATAAAATCATTTATTTAATTATCCAATTATCAAATTCTGAAAAATTACAAAAGAAATCAAATTTCTTGGTAATTACCGAATTGCCCCAAAACTTTGTAAATTGATCATTTTAGTCCAAAAGTTGTCAAATACAATTTTGGATGATTCTAAATCATTTCTAAAATGTTTTTCAACACATCTAATGCATCAAAATCAGATTTCACACAAATCCCTAATTTTTTGTCTAATGCCGTGAGCCACCCAAAATTTTCAATTAATTACAATTTGGTCCATTTAGTTCAAAACATACCAAGATCAAATCCAATCAACCTAAAATTTTACATGCATCATATTCATACCATAATACATCACATATATGAAAAGCCCCAAATTTGGAGTGGGTTATGAACCCTAATTTTTCAATTTCATCAAATTGTCCAATTTCACCAAATTTACAAAATCCAACGCTTTAATCCATTCAATACTTCACCAATCAAGCCTCAACACTTTGAAACAACTCTAGAACAATTCTAGGTCACCAAGGAGTGGTTTACTAACTCTAGAATGTCAACTTTGATTTTCAAAGAATCAAAAGTAAGCTATAAAACAAGTTTAAGCTCACTTACATGCATCAATCTTTCACACAAGTTCTCAACCAAATAAAACACAAACTATAAGAAGAGAGATAACATCAAAGCATCACAAATTGAAGCTAAGTATGTTAGAAACATTTTTCATGTTGGAGGAATTTAAAGAAAACTTACAAATGCTTAAGATTTCCAAGATTTTCTTCTTTTCTCCAAACCTTTTCTCTCAACCACTTTTGTGTTCTATTTTTGTGTATATGAACTTCTTAAACCCTAAAATGAAATGAAAAAATATATACTTCACCCAAAAGAGCCTTGGCCGAAATTGGTGGAAGAAATATCTAGATATTTTATTTTTGTTTCATTTAAAGCCAACTTGCCAACTTGTTTTAAAAAAACACTTTAATGTAATTCAATAAGTCAACAATTGCAACTCAAAAATATAACACTTATATTCAATTTAGGGTGTTGGCCGAAAATTACAAATAAAAAGGAAAATTGATATTTTCAATTTTAACAATTAAAACAAATATCCAATGAAGTCAAATTCAATTTGACAACCTTTTCCTTTAATGTGAAGTCAAACATTTACACTTATAATCATTTCCTAACTTTATCATTTGGTGAGATATTTATATTTTAATTATAATAATCATTTAACAATTAAATAATTAAATAATTAATTAAATATAAATATCTCAAATATATGTATTATATTTACTTTAAATATCTCAAATACATATATTAATGATATATGTCAAATACCTTTATTTGACAATTTATTAATGTGTATTTAATAATATCATATATTAAATACAAATACACATTAATTAGGAAATGACGATTCGGCCCGTTTGCATGTATTTTTCGTTTAACAATTACACGATTTATAAATAATCATCATTATTCATAAAAGTCGCCCTAGTGCTCTACGAGTATATTTCATTAGTGAGACTCTCTAGATTCAGGTATATCCGTCATAAAATCTAATTTTGTGTCCATAATTTACCCACCCGTAAATTATGACGACCACATATAAACTAGCTGAATCATACAGGTCGAGGTCATTGCATACATATAATCCCTCTGTCACAGGTATCCGGATAACACCAGAGATATAGATGTAAACGTCAAATCTCTATAGGTATTATCCTGTCGACGTATCTATTAGCAATCTCTAAATAACATTCGGAACTTATTTCCGAAGTATACCGTGGCCACAGATTTAACAGACTGCTAATCATATATGGAATACCTATGCTCTGTACACAGAACTGACGGATCCTATCTTGATACACACATGATATCCTGAGGATCGGTCCACACCCAACGAACAGGCGGAGGTCTGATCTAAATAGATCGGTGACGTGACTGCCATCTAAGTGTGGAGGATGTCTCATACATCTACAGTGGTATCTCAAGTCGAAGGACCACTATGCTACTCAACCCGAGAAGATTCTTATTGACGTTGGTGTACCATCCATTAAGAATCTTCGGTGAGTCGTTAAGTGTTTATCTATTATAAACACCTACACGTCTATACGAGTCTCCCTAGACTCATGGTTCATTGGGATAAACCATCGGACCAAGTCTCGATATACAACATGTACTGGTCTCAACGAATTTGACTAACCGACCCGTGTTAGTGAATCTTGACCAGGAACTATATTTGATAATATACATTTAACAGTGACACTTCCCAATGTCAATTACAAACTACCTTTGTAGCTGTGTACTGCATTATATATTATCGGGCCTTTGTCTAATATATACGTATCACTAAATAATATTTAGTTTCAATCTAATCGTAATCAGATCAAATACGTATATAAAAACAAGAGGTGCAACCATAATTAAGTAATATTATGGAAAATAGGATGTTTGTATTCATGAATCAGACGTAAATACGATCCGGATTGGCGCTCTGAGCACCAACCCCAACAATTTCTCCCACTTGCTCTAGTGCCAATCCACGGTATCATATACACATCTCAATGTGTATCGTATACTCATGGCTCTCAAAAGCTCACCTATCACTTAAGAGGTAGGCAACAAGAATTAGGTCTGCTATTACATATTGAGTTTGTCAAACAAACTCCATCGTTTCCCATAGTCAGCATCATTCATATTTTGTAGAATCTAAATTATACATTAATATGACTATGATGCTACATCAGTATTGTGCTACAATAACTGAGTTGTCCAAGTATTTAGGGATCAAATCCAAAATACTATGAAGACAACCGCAAGCACAACAACAATATAAAACTTCTAATTTATAAGGTCACTATGCAACTTCATAAGTCAATACTTCATAAGTTGCATCTAATTCCACTAAATAGTAGAATCCTCTGTGACACTCCCACTGCATCTTTTGTGACTCTTTATGACGTAGACTGTCTAACATCATAATTAGTCTCAAAACTAATATAACCTGAATGGTTGCAGACTGTATTCTCCATGAATTAGAAACTCGTTCTTAATATCTCAAAAATCACAAAGAACGTGTTTCAAGATCCATCATATGGTATATAGGATATCAAAATAACTCGTAATAATTACGATTAAATCGATATCTACAATCGCATATAATAAAGTATTTAACAATGACACTTCCCAATGTCAATTACAAACTACCTTTGTAACTGTGTACTGCATTATATATTATCGGGCCTTTGTCTAATATATACATATCACTAAACAATATTTAGTTTCAATCTATTCGTAATCAGATCGAATACGTATATAAAAACAAGAGGTGCAACCATAATTAAGTAATATTATGGAAAATGGGATGTTCGTATTCATGAATCAGACATAAATACGATCCGGATTGGCGCTCTGAGCACCAACCTCAACAGTAGCGTGATAGGTTAACGTAGTCACCTAATATCATCATTAGTGCGAGGGTGTACATACGAAGTTCATTAGTGCACATTGACATGTTGATCGGTGAAATCACTCACGTAACGCAAGCGCACGTATCGTTTAAGTAGTATAAAATATATCGATCCCACGAGGACTTAATACCTTAGCTATCAATTTATGAAGTTAAATGTTTACAAGTACCTAATAGATTGGTTTGTTGATTGAATGGTGATTTTTGCTAAAACAAGTAAATAAAACAGTACGAAAGTAAATTAAAGGAAAATTCAATATTATAAAACTATCTAGGGTTGTGAATCCTTCCAATATCTTTTAAAGATGTAGTGGTTATCTCATGTTTGTGTAGTATATCGGTTTATTAACCTGGAATACGAAAATATGCAAAAACCTCTATCGATGGTCAGATGCAAAAACAAATAACCCAATTAATCATATGTCTATGTTAACCAAGTTACCTGAATTCATTAAGAATAAATTCCAATTGTGGCTACCCCCGCCCGACAGATATATGTATATCCTGTAAGGAAATATACCTAAGGGTAACCATGCCCCGAGGTGAGATCGTGAGCTATTGTGTCTAAGGCAAAAACCTAAAATTCCTTCGTCAAGTTTATTTTAAGTTTACCAGATCAATCTTTTTAATGGCCAGTTAACAAGAAGCATTAAGCTTAAGACTCAATAAATAAACCTTTATATTACCCAAGACATAAAAAACCAACTTTATAAACCGGTGATATTGGAATTCATCACACCCATAGATTATGTATTTAGCTACGACACATACCTAGGATTACTAAAAACTTAATTAAACAAAACATCATAAAAAATAACTTGAAAATAAATAAAAGAAAAATTACAATAATGAAAGAAAATGTTGGGGGTTAAAGGATCCACTTTTAATATTTCAAAATTAGAAATTTCCCTTATTGTAAATGTTTATCGATTAATTAATTATATTTAACCAGATCATAAAGGCGGAAATTCCATTTGTCCCAATTAAGTCCAACCGACCATATAGGCGGTAACAAGGTTATTACCTAAACCGACCATATAGGCGGAAACTACGTAGGGAATGTAAAACCGACCATATAGGCGGTAAATAAGGTTGTCACCTAACCGGCCATATAAGCGGTAACTAATTAATGCAAATTTTAATTAAAATAAGGGAGATTAATCTAATTTATTATATTAAAAGTATTACCTTGTCACCCCAGCAGAATGAGATTACCTGCTAATGCTGTAATGAAAACAGATAAAATTTTATTAATTAAATAAAAAGAAAATACAAGAAAACTTAAATAAATATACAAGACACTTTCCTTTAGGTTTTCATGGAGAAATTCCTTCAAAGAAAGTTTGAAAAATTTACAAAGTTTATCTTGGTATTTATAGGCAAATCTAAAGGCTTCCACCAATTTCTCCACCATTGCTCCACCAAACATGGCACCAAATCATCCACCAAAGATGCAAGCATCTTTGGTGGAAGTTTCACAATTTTCATTTTATTATTTTATTATTATTATTATTTTGTTTTGAAAATGACTTTAATAATTACATATAACATACCTACAGACGTTTTATCAATTTCGGTCATGGAAACTTCAGAATTTTAAATTATTATGAACTTCAAAGTTGTAGATCTTTGAGTCTTCTTTAATCCGTAACTTGAATCACCTCAATCCGATATCGGAGTAAAACGTTATGGACAAAATATGACAATTTCACAAAGTTAGAATTTCCGAAATTGTGCTTCGTTAGAACGCCATTTCAAGTATCCAATCTCCAAAATCAAAATGTCAAGTCCAATTTTTACCCTTATTTGTTTCACATTTCGTCCTGATTGATTCCATTAAGTCTCGATTTTATTTTATCTGTAAAATAAATTAAAACACATCAAAACGTTCATAAAACGCGAGAAACTATACAAAATATTAAGTAAAATGGGCAGTGAATATTGATATATTTTCGGCTTATCACACCCCCAAACCTAATATTTTGCTAGTCCTCGAGAAAAACAACAAAATAAAATGCAACAAACATTTAAAATTAAACTAAGCCACTTTCGTAGGGATCACAGTTGCATTTATCGTATGCAACAAGCCTTTAAACCCCTAGATGTCCCTAGTGGACGAGTTGTAGTCTCGTGAGGGCTTACTGTGACGATACCCACAAACGTCAATCTAATGCACATAAAAGCAAAAAGACAAGAGAAAAAAGAGTAAACAAGTTAGTGACTAAACAAGTGAAACGTCTTATCCAAGTTAATAGTTGTTTTCTTTCTTTCTAAATTACCAAATAAGTAAATTCTCTGATTATTTTTACCATTCTTCATATACACAACCAACAAGGTATTAATCAAATCATTGTGCCCACAATATTCATAAGTGTAGTTGAAAAGAGAGTAATATTTTTGTCCTAAAGTTATATCAGAATTCCCCCTTTTTTTTTGGCAATGGATTTTTTTTAATTTATAAGATCTTCAATCCATGTAGCGAGCTTTGGGCCAGTGACTCCCAAGCCAGTTGCTTTTATGGCACTAGGTGTTAAGACACCCTTACAGACTTAATTACTCAGATTTTAGATATCTTTTTTTTAACAACATCTTCAATCCATGTAGCGAGCTTTGGGCCAGTGACTCCCAAGCCAGTTGACTTTAGGGCACTAGGTGTTAAGACACCCTTACAGACTTAATTACTCGGATTTCAGATATCTTTTTTTTTACAACATCTTCAATCCATGTAGCGAGCTTTGGGCCAATGACTCCCAAGCCAGTTGGCTTTAGGGCACTAGGTGTTAAAACACATATACAGACTTAATTACTCGGATCTCAGATATGTATTTTTTATTGATTTTTTTAGATGCTTCCTCTAATTAAACTAGAGCATTTAATATTACAAACTTTTCACTTACAACTCATGGTCGTATGTTACCATGCATGTTGATAATACCTGTCAACTAAGCATATGAAGATCCAATTTAGTCAGTATTATGGAGAATTCACAAATTAAATAATTCAAAAAGAAATAAACAAAAATTAACTTGTTACGAAATAGGTTGAGATACGTCTCAGGAGTGGAAATTCCTTACACAACTATCTCACACCAATTTCACCTGATTAGTCAAGTTAAAAACACAAAAACACAAAATATTTTTAATTTTTTTCTAAAATTTTATTATTATTTTTTGAATTTTTTTTACTAAAAATCGAAAAATAAAAACAAGATACTAGTTAATTATTCCCCTCCCCAAACCTAAATGAGACATTGTCCCCAATGTCTTAAAAAATAGAAGAAGAGTTTAGAAACAGTACCTGGTTAGCTGGAATTCTACATCAAAAAAGAAAATTAAAGGTTAAGATCCAGATTTATCCGACGCTTCTTACCACGATCATTATCAGACCGGTTTATCTTGGAAAGAATAGGGTCAATTTGTGGTTCAAGTGCTAAAATTTGGTCAACTAAATCATTGCCAGTTCTGGCAGTGAAAATGATTTCTTTTACGGGTTTTGATACGAACCCATTTCTCTGGCATCATCAAGAAACACACAAAAGAAAATCATAAATCCATCAGCGTTAAACAGTTCAATCGGTTTCTGGTGTATGTTCAGGTTCGCCCCAGATATAACTGTAAAAATTTCCTCCATCGTACCTAAGCCACCTGACAAAGTAATAAAAGCATCAGCATGGTTAATCATTTCTACCAGTCGTTCAGACATACATGGTATGATAAGTTCCTCTCCATTTGATGGTCCTATAAGATTCGCCTCTGCCATAGGTTTTGGGATGATTCCCAGAACTTGACTACCTCCTTCCTGTACAGCCCTTGAAACGATCCCCATTAGTCCAAGATTACCACCGCCATATACTAAGTGCATATTCCTTTTAGCTATGACTCTACCCAATTCATGTGCTGCCGCAACGAATTCTGGCTTAGAATCAACACTAGTACCGTAAAACACACAAATATTTACAACTCATCTTCTTGAAGTTGCTTCCATTTTTATTTATTTATTTATTTCTCAACTCTGGATATCTTCAAGAGTGCAATTACAGGCTGACTTTATAGAACCTGAAAAAGGGTGAGTAATAATAGCACTAATACCTACCAAATGACAATTATTAGCTAAACAATAAAATATATTGTGAAAGTCAAAAAGTATGGATCATGTCGGAGAAAATAAAAGAAAATATCAAAACAAATCACAATTATTAGTTAAAGACAAAGAGTTAAAATATTTACAAGATGTAACGGCTTGAAGGACGTCTATGCGTCAGAGACAAGCTTCACATCCAATTTTCTGATAAATTAGCAAACATGGTCTTTTAAAGTCAGATTCCTGAGACTTAAATATTGCCTTTCTTTTCGGAACTGTGTATGTAACATGTGAATTGCGTGATACACATATCCACTGGAATGCGTCTCAAGAGTCAATGATATATCATCCAAAAAATCCTTACTCATGCCATCCCTAATGAATTTAATTTTATCTTCATGGTTATCAGACACCATTCCTAAAGAACGACAACGAGTATTACATGTCATGCATGCACATTTATAGAAAACACCTAATCTTTTAGCTTTTTTTTTCTTAGCATAGGCGATTATTCCTAAACAAGGCAGATATGAAATAAAAGAGTCAGAGGACTCACCTGCCAATCGGACCCGTGTTTCAATAATCCAATGAATGTCAATAGGAATACCTTTGATCATCAGAAGTCTCATTCGTTCCAAGCGAGCTTTGTAGACTTTCATCAGAGAGTTTTGAGGGAGAAAAGGAAATTGCTTGGGAAGATTTGCGAGAACGTCTTCCATCCTGAAATGTGACTTTACCTACAAAAATTAAACACACAAAAATAAAACACATCAAATCTTAATATATACACAAATTGCATGGGTTGCCTCCCAGCTAGCGCTAAGTTTAACGTCGTCAGCTAGACATGACTGCCCGAACGTTAGGCTGGATCTGAAAGTGTGACACGTTCTTTTTATCACTCAAATGATTCTCCCCAGTAGTGCTTGACACACAGGCTGTTAACTTTGAATGTATCGTTGGTGTTAGGATCAAGTAACTCAACAGCTCAATATGGTAAAACCTGAGTAATCACAATGGACCTGACCACCATGATTTTAAACTCACAGGGAAAAGTTTCAACCTTGATTTGCTGAAAAATACCCGTTGCCCTGGTTCAAGTTGTATGCGCACTAACTTCTCATCATGTCTCTTCTTGACCTTGTCTTTGTACAGTTTGACATTCTCAAAAGGCTGTGTGTGAAATTCCTCCAATTCGTTGAGTTGGTGGAACCATTTCTCTACAGTTGCTTGCAGTTCAAGATTTAACTTGTTCAGTGTGCAGTACGCTTTATCTTCAAGCTCCAAAGGCAGATTGCATTCTTTAAGTTTGTCAGTTGAACTTTTCTTTTCATCAGATTTCTGGATGGTACCATCTATCACATCAAGTCTGAAACATTCCTCATTCTTTTAATCATTCGGGAATTCCATAGCTTTGAAAACATTGAATTTTACTTCTTGGTTTTGTACCCTCATGGTTAGCTCACCTTTTTGTACATCAATAATAGTTCGACCTGTAGCCAAAAATGTTCTCCCGAGGATGATGGGCACGTCTTCGTCTTCCTCCATGTCAAGGATAAAAAAGTTTGCTGGGAGAATGAGTTTGTCGACTTTGACCAGCACATCTTCAACTACACCTCTCGGAAATGTGAGCGATATATCAGCAAGTTACAGAGAGACTGAGGTGGGCATTGCTTCTCCAATTTACAGTTTCCTGTAAATAAAAAAGGCATCAAGTTAACACTAGCACCTAAATCACATAAAGCCTTACCGAAGTTATGTTCTCCTATGGTGCAAAGGATGGTGAAACTGCCATGATCTTTCAACTTTGGGGGAAGCTTCCTCTGAATGATGGCGCTGCATTCTTCTGTCAATTCTATTATCTCATAGTCTCACAATCTCCGCTTTCGTGATAGAATGTCTTTCATAAATTTGACATAGCTGGGCATTTGTTTCAAAGCTTCTGCAAATGGAATATTGATATGTAGCTTTTTGAAGATCTCCAAGAATCGAGCAAACTGCTTGTCTAGTTTGTTTTTCTGGAGACGCTGTGGAAAAAGGTGGAGGTGGAGTGAATCTTTCTCGATCATTTTCTTTTGCCTCTTTTTCTTCCATCTGCGGTTTAACTTCGCTGCTTTCTTTTGGAACTTCCTTAGTGGATGCCTTGATTCCAATATTTTTGTTGATTTCAGTATCGCTTTTCAAAGTGATGGCATGACATTGCTCATGCCCCATGTTCCTTGGATTTGGTTCTGTGTTGCTAGGAAGGTTTCCTTACCGTATGTAACTCTGAGCATTGGCCAGTTGTCCCATTTGATTCTCCAGTGCCTTCAAAGATGCTGCTTGGCTTTGAATTAATGCAGTTAGGGATTGAAACATAACATCATATGATGCTGCTCGAGAGTCATATTTTGCTCTAGCTTTTTCAAGTGAGCCAACACTTCTATTATTCCTTGTTCTTTTTCATACTCATGGCCTTTATTTTGCTGTTGGAATCTTGTTGGTGGATTGTTCATTTGCCCTAAATTGTTTCTCCATGCGAAATTGGGATGATTCCTCCACCCTGAGTTATAGGTGTTGGAATATGGATTGTTCCCATGTTTGTTGAAATTGTTGACATAATTCACCGCCTCATCATGTAGGTTTGTCTCTGGTGCTCCTCCATATGGTGAACTTATGGCACCGACGATGTTTACAACTTGAGTGCTAAGTGTTTTCATGAATTTGCACATCTGTTCCAGCTTGGCATTCATTACTGTCTTCGCTCCAACTTCGTGGATTCCTGTGATTCGTTGAATCATGCTCCTTTCTGTTGGCCACAAGGAATTATTGTTGGCCATTTCTTCAATTAAGTCTCAGGCCTAATCCTCTCATTTTGCCATTAAAGCTCCTTCAGAAGTAGCATCAATTGTGGTTCTCATTAATCCATTAAATCCATTATAGAAGGTTTGGACTTATAGCCACTTTGCAATCTCATGGCGAGGACATTTTCTGAGCAAATCATTGTATCTTTCCCAAGCTTTGCAGAGGGATTCTGAGTCATGTTGCACAAAGGATGTAATGTCATTCCTCAGCTTTGCAGTTCTGGCTGAGGGAAAGTACTTTGCAAGAAATTTGGTGGCTAGAGTGTTCTAAGTTGTGATGGAACCTGCTGGCTGCTGGTAGTGAATGTAGCCAAGCCTTAGCTCTGTCTTTCAAAGAATATGGGAAAACACGCAGTCTCATTGCTTCTTCAGCCGCTCGGTTATAGTTGAATGTGCCGCAAACTTCCAGGAAGTTGCTAATGTGGGCATTAGGATCTTCAATTGCATTCCCCCCAAACTGAACTGACTGTTGTATCATCTGGATGCATGTTTTGATGTCACATGCATTTGCTGGTAAGGGAGGAAGTACAATACATGAAATAAAGCCGTCAACCACTGGAATAGTTCTGTCTCGAATGGGAATTGGTGGTACAACCTCAAAAGGTTCATGTTCCATATTGATCAATGTTTCTTGACCTTCACGCCTTTCCTTTCTCAACTGTCTGATGGTTCTTTCAATCTCTGGGTCAAGCGGACGAATTTCAAAGCTTGTAGTTCTTCTCATGTGGTGTTTGAAAACCTGAAACAAAAGAAAACAAAAATAATAAGTAAAAACAAATTAGACACAAGTAAATGTATCTAACCTTAAATTAATAGTGAAAGATAAATAAGTCCCCGACAACGGCGCCAAAAACTTGATCTGTGAAATCACTCATGTAACGCAAGCAAACATATCGTTCAAGTAGTATAAAATGTATCGATCCCACGAGGACTTAATACCTTAGCTATCAATTTATGAAGTTAAATATTTACAAGTACCTAATAGATTAGTTTATTGATTGGATGGTGATTTTTGCTAAAACAAGTAAATAAAACAGTGCAAAAGTAAATTAAAGGAAACTTCAATATTATAAAACTATCTAGGGTTGTGACTCCTTCCAATATCTTTTAAAGATGAAGTGGTTATCTAATGTTTGTGCAATATATCGGTTTATTAACCTGGAACACGAAAATATTCAAAAGCCTCTGTCGATGGTCAGATGGAAACACCCAAATAACCCAATTAATCATATGTATATGTTAACCAAGTTACCTAAATTCATTAAGAATAAATTTCAATTGTGGCTACCCCCGCTCGACAGGTATATGTCTATCATGTAAGTAAATCTACCTAAGGGTCACCATTCCCCGAGGTGAGATCGTGAGCTATTAAGTCTAAGGCTGGAACCTAAAATTCATTCGTCAAGTTTATTTTAAGTTTACCATATCAATCTTATTAATGGCCAGTTAACAAGAAGCATTAAGCTTAAGACTCAATAAATAAACCTTTATATTACCCAAGACATAAAATAACCAACTTTATAAATCGATGATATTGGAATTCATCACACCCCTAGATTATGTATTTAGCTACGACACATACCTAGGATTACTAAAAACTTAATTAAACAAAACATCATAAAAAAATAACTTGAAAATAAATAAAAGTAAAATTACAATAATGAAAGAAAATATTGGGGGTTAAAGGATCCACTTTTAATATTTCAAAATTAGAAATATCCCATATTGTCAATGTTTACCGATTAATTAATTAGATTTAACAAGACCATAAATGAGGAAATTCCATTTGTCTCAATTAAGTCCAACCGACCATATAGGCGGTAACATGGTTATTACTTAAATCGACCATATAGGTGGAAACTACGTCTGGAATGTAAAACCAACAATATATGCGGTAAATAAGGTTGTCACCTAAATCGGCCATATATGCGGTAACTAATTAATCCAAATTTTAATTAAAATAAGGGAGATTAATCTAATTTATTATATTAAAAGTATTACCTTGTCGCCCCAGCAGAATGAGATTTCCTGCTCATGCTGTAAATGAAAACAGACAAAATTTTATTAATTAAATAAAAAGAAAACTTAAATAAATATACAAGACAATTTCCTTTAGGTTTTCATGGAGAAATTCCTCCAAAGAAAACATGAAAAATTACAAAGTTTAGCTTGTTATTTATAGGCAAATCTAAAGGCTTTCACCAATTTCTCCACCAATTGCTCCACCAAACATGGTACCAAACATGACACCAATCCTTCACCAAACATGCAAGCATGTTTGGTGGAAGTTTTACAATTTTCATTTTATTATTTTATTATTATTATTTTGTTTTGAAAATGACTTTAATAATTACACATAACATACTTCAGGATGTTTTATCAATTTCGGTCATGAAAACTTCAGAATTTGAAATTATTGAGAACTTCAAAGTTGTAGATTGTTTAGTCTTCTTTAATCTGAAACCTGAATCACCTCTATCCAATATTGGAGTAAAAAGTTATGGCTAAAATACGACAATTGTACAAAGTTGGAATTTCTGAAATTGTACTTCGTTAGAATGCCATTTCAAGTTTCCAATCTCCAAAATTAAAATGTCAAGTCCAATTTTTGCCCTTATTTATTCCATATTTCATCCTGATTGATTTCATTAAGTCCTGATTTTATTAAATCTGCAAAATAAACTAAAACACATCAAAACGTCCATAAAACTCGAGAAACTATACAAAATATTAAGTAAAAATGGCGGTAAATATTGATATATTTTCCGCTCATCACATGTATACATCTAGAACACATCTTAATCCAATATTGTCATTAATGTGAGGATAAAAAATGATTCAAGACCAAACTAGGTGTCACAATCTGCCCAATCTGTGTTTCTAAGGACTTCATTGAGGCCCCGAAATTTTCCATGTGTGTCTCAATATTGTTCAGCCTTGACTTATTCTTCTCAAACCTCGCTACAGTATTAGCAACAAACGTGCTCATGAAATCTTCTAAGGAATATTCATGCTCAGTTCTTTGATAGTCGAAACCAGATGAAAGTTGCAAGGTATTTTCAGTATTAGCATATGACAGGTTCAGATGATAACAGTTAGGCACATGATTGCCTCTATAGCTGTTGAAGTTCAGATTGTTCACATATTAGACTTGTTCAAAGCTCGGGTCTCCTTCCAATAATCACATATTTGCAGCCGCCGCTTATTCAATAGATGGTTGTACTTGTGGATTTGTTTGGGCTGCTACTTGAGTCGATAAGGTTGAAATCTAAGCTGTAAGTGCCACAAGAGGGTCCACTTCATATATTCCAGCCACCTTGGTCACCGTAGTGTGTTCACTTAGCCATTGAAAGTGGTTAATGGCCATTTCTTCTAACAGATTGTAGGCATCCTCAGCTGACTTCTTGAATAAAGCTCCCCCAGCTGCTGCATCAACCACAGTCTTATTCGAACCATTCAACCCATTATAGAACAACTGAATCTGGACCCAGTCTGTATAATCGTATTGTGGGCATGTTTTGAGTAGATCCTTAAAGCGCTCTCATGCTTCATATAGAGTATTAGTCTCCAGCTGTTTAAATATACTAATTTATGCCCTCAGTTGAGCTAATTTAGCTGGTGGAAAGAACCTCTCAAGAAATTTTGTGGTCATATCCTGCCATGTCATGATACTCCCCATCTGTATTGATTGAAGCCAATCTCATGCTTTATCCCTTGAGGAGAATGATAACAAGCGTAGCCTAATAGCCTCTTTAGTCACGCCATTCATCTTTATGGTGTTTGCGATCTCTAGGAACATCCTTAAGTGCATGTTGGGATCCTCTATAGCTGAACCCCCAAACTGCTTCCTTTGTACCATGTTGATCAATACATGTTTTAACTCAAAATTGTTTGCGTTGATTGGTTAATGGGCAATCCCAGAATAAGTATCATCTATGACCGGCTTGAAGTGATCTCTGATTTCCACCTGGCATGGGTTATTCTCTTTGTTTTCAGGCGCCATTGCTTCAATAATCCAATAAAAACTAAACAAAAAAATTTTAAAAAAAAAACTAAAAATAAAAGATAAAGATCTAAATAAAAGCTAAGATTAATTGGTAATAATATTAATGTGAATTAAACAAACAATTCCCCGGCAACGGCGCCAAAAACTTGTTGCAAAATTTTATATCGTACCGCAAGTGTACGGTGTCAAGTTTTAGTAAAGATAAGTAAGAGAGTGTCGAACCCACAGAGATTGTGTTCACTCACACTAAGTACTACAATTGATAATCCTAACTTTATTTAGAAAACAATTAATGAAGATAAAACTAATATTAAAGAAAATATGAAAATAATTATATAGGAGGAACTAATACGATAGAAACTAAAGTCTGATTTCACCTAGCTATCCCTTATGTATTTGTCATGCCAATTAATCTTTGTTCAGTTGTATTGTTTATAAGTCAAGAATCCTAAAGTATTCACTCCCTCTCCCGAGCAATAGTGAAAAGATCATCAATTACAGACTTTGATATCCCTATAAAAATCTAGTAATCAATAACTCATTACGCTTTGTGACTTTATCTCAACGACTTCAAAGGAACTATAGATTATCCCGAACTCTATAAAACTCCTAGGTTATATTCTCTAGATCCTATTCAAAATCCCTCTCTCCCGAGCGATAGATTCTAAACATTCATCATCTTAATTTGTGGCCAGCAAACAAGAAGCATGAAACTCAAGAGAACCCATTCCTCTTCGGACATCACCGCCTTCGTCTCCTCTTGTCGCTCTTCAATCCTCCTAATTCGATCTCTCTAAAAATAAGTGTTTTGTGTGTTGTATTGTGTATTAGCCCACTCCATTGAGTCTTGGACGAACTTATGTATTTATAATAAAGCCTTGAAGTCCTTGTGCATGTAAAACCCTAAAAATTGGTGTTTCTGGGGTTTGCGGGGTGCCGCGTGTAGACACTGCATTTTTGCATAATGCCCAATGATGAAGCTCGTATGGAGGCACTACCCGATAAGTCGCGGAAGTCACGGGAAACAAACGCCAGAAGGGAAAATTCCGAAATTAATAGCTCTTCAAATTTAAATTCGCTAGTTAGCCGCGGGTTCGCTTAGTCTATCTCTGTTTTAACTTTAATCTTGGCCCAAAACCCCCGCACCCATCCAAAGCCCATACACACCCATCAAAAGCTCATATGCACCCATCCAAAACCCTAACACAACCAAGAAAACCTAACCCTAATGCACCACAATATAAAGATAACAAACTAAACCCTAAGGGAGGCAGCCTCCTTTCACACACACGTACGGCCACAAGAAAAGAAAACCCTAAACAAACACATCTCTCTTCTCTTCTCTCTTCACGCCCACAGCTTTCATCCTTCTAAAAAAACACTCGGCATCCACCAAAACAAGGGGGCCGACTGCCTCATCCTCTATCTTGCCTTATTCTCCTCTCTCTCATAAAAATATAAACCCTAATACAAACCATGGGCCCCTCTTCTTTTCTCTCTGATCTCATCACATCTTCTTCTCCCTCTCAGACTCACGGTCAAAACTCACAGGCAACAAAGCTTCACGCAATAATGAACTCACATGGCAAAGGCACGAGACAAAAACCCTAGACTCATGGCCTCGCACGGACAGACTGCAAACAAAAATAATCAGTCGCCCTCTTCTATCACCAGCTCTCCCTCACGAACCTAACACTCAGCTCAACAACACACACAAACAGACAAGGGACACGTGAACACCAAAAGTATATGAACAAATCAAAAACACAAAGAAGCCACCAAAGTGACTTACGGCATCATCACAGGTAAGCAAAAAAAAACCCTACTCTCTCCCTTCTCTATTCTCTCTGGTTTTCATGCTAATGCCAGCCCACAAACCAAGTGAAACACAATGAAGTGGCATGAACCAAACAAACAAAATAAAACCCACCGGCCGAAACCCTAAACTAACTACACAGACCCTTAGCCGATCAACAGCCCTCCACTGACTGCTCACAAACAAACAAATAAACTCATCCATAAAGAACCCAACAAACCGATATAACCCTTCATAAAGCAGCCAACACCACTCACACAGACAAAGCCCAATCACACTCGGCTCTCCCTCACACAGACCACTCATTCTCTCAACAGAACAACAAACCTATGGTAAATCACTTTCTTCTCTCTTCTCACACCACGCTAACACACACAGAGCCCCTTGACATTCAACATGCCACTCAAACACTCATTCACGACACTTGACCCTCTCACGGCTTCACACAAAGAACCATACTCTATACATGACAGTTCACAAAACTATAGACTTGTACGCCCTCTGAACCAGCCCTAACCGACCAAAGCAACAACAAAAATCCTTCAACAAACACACTTCACGTGAACCATCAGACCCACACTGAAACAAAACAAAGCCAAAAAATAAGTCAGCAGCCCTGACCGAATAAAACAGCAACAAACATGACCTTTAACGGAAACACCAGCAACCCTCACCGACAATAACAAACCCATAAAAGACAAATTCCACCGAGACAAATCAACAAATAACCTGGAACGTGAACGTGAAGTAGCAGCGCATAAGGGGACCAAAAAACAGTGAACAAATAACTATGAACTGCCCCTCTAAATTGTGAAACAACCTCCCTAAAACCGCACCAAGAAACTGACCAAAAAGGTCCCCGAACACCTCTGAAAATAGTCCAGAAAATAACCCAAAACCGCAGAAAATAGCATGAAAATAGTGAACAAAAACAGAGAAAATAGCTAGCGGAAACAGCGGTTGAAAACAGCTAATGGAAACAGCGAGTGAAAATAGAGAAAATAGCGAGCGAAAATAGCAAACCAGTGAAAACAGTGGAAACACTAACCCTTCCGGCGACGTCCCAACGCACTCCCGAGAAGCGACTTAAAAGGTAACACCTGAGGGCACCCTTTTTTATATTTTATTTTGACGTCCTGGAAATGGCATGCTTGGTTTGACGTGGAATACGTCCAACCGGGCATACGAAGTCCTACATTGAAAACGGCCAAGTTCTTTGGTCACATATTTATTATTCCGCATTTTTATTTTGTGTTATTTATCTTCCTTGTTATTTCGCATGTTTGTCCATTCGGTTATTTATGGTTATATGCATTATCGTATGTTATGTCTGTCTACATTGGGTTAATGATTGAGTGTTGCCTCTCGTGGTATATCGGATGGAAACCCAAACGTAAATTCCATAGCCGAATACGAATGGATGGTAGTGCGGTCGGTACTTGGGATAAAATTCCACCTACCACTTGGGGAAACACTCATGCATGTATTTATGTGATTATAAATGTCATTTTTGTGATCCCGTTCGAACGCGTTATCAAACACTACACGAACGTATGCATTCTGCCTCACTCCATTCGAACGTGTTTACGAACGCTACTCGAACGCATGCATTCAGCTTTACTCCGTTCGAATGCATTTACGGACGCTACACGAACGCGCATGCATTATATCTTGCCATACATGATATCATGTTCCGTTCGAACGCGTTTACGAACGCTACTCGAACGTGCGCACACTGGACAGGTTCCTTTATCATGTTTTATGTATGTTTGCCTCTTTGGTTATTCATTTCTGTATCATGTGCTTAATTATATACCGTTATTGTTAACGTTTCTATTGTCATTGCCGCACATCTCCGATTAACATGTTCTTAGAATTATGCATTGGTTTTCACTTACATTTATGTTTATGGGTGTGCAATCTTGTGTGTTGACTACATTATCTTTCATGTGTTGCATAGGACTTGGTTATATTATCGATTAAATCCGTTCATTACAAGAGGCATAAGTAAGGGACCATTCTGAACCCAACGGTTTGAGGTCTTCCCATGCGAGGGGTGAGTGCGGCCTTAAATCATTTCCCAGTTCACACTGGGTGGCGACTCTATTATTCACCGGTTTAGTCCCCCGCGGGCTACTCTGTACTCCCGACTGGGCCACGAGCCTGGAACAATATCGTCGATTTCTGTGTCCTACACCGCAGCGCTGGAAAATGGCACCGCGGAACTGAAGCTGCGGGAAATTATATGTCTGATGCTGAGGAGGCACCGCGGTGCTAGAAAAAATTTCTGGTGTCTCGTTTCTGCACTTTTCGCTCATCCTGTGTGCTTCCGATGCGTCTGTAAGGTCCCAAAACACGTACAAATGCCCCAAGATCTATGTTCCAATGCTTCCTACAAATAAGACATAAAATAAACTACAAATACATTAAATGATACATAATCTAACAAAATAGTAAGCTAAAAATTCAGGAATAAGTAGGTATAAATCGCACTTATCATGGATCTTGGACTGAAGCTTGCTAATATTGGAATCAAGATTAGATCTTGGAGTGAAGCTTGTAAACCTTGGAGGTTCTCCTACCATTTCATCAAAGATAAAAAGATTGGATCTTTACATCAAACTTGTTAGGTAAGTTTGAAATTCTCTTAAGTTGTGTTCTTTTATGTATTGGATGTCTGATCACATAACTTAATGTTGAAATAAGGCTAATAAATTGTGTTAGGATGCTTTGGAAGTATAAACACAATATGCTTGTTATTTAGGTCAAAATATTTATGTTAGGCATAAACATAAAATTAGAGTTTGGAACTCTAGATTAAAGCTTAGAGCTATGGCTACCATTCAATAATCACTTGACCATCTTTGCGTGATCTAGAATTATTCACGAGACATTTCTTATTGGGATTCTAATTTAGTTTGTGTATTGGATTCAAAATGTACGCAAATGCATATTTAGAATAAATTTATATTTTTGTAAAAATATTTTATATTTTGAAAAACTTGATTTTTATTTTATAACATGTGTTGATATTGGTTTTGATGTTAAAAATTAATTTTGGGTGTTTTTGAAGTGTTTAGAGAAGACCAGAAGAAATTAGAGTATTAGACCCTAATTCATTCAGCTCACTGGAAAGTGAGTTGAAGGAAAAGCATTTGAAATGGAAAAAAATGATGGCAGGGTGCACAGTGCGCGCGTACTGTGCTTCGCGCGTCGAATTTTATTTTTTCCGTGTTTGAGTTTACGGACTCCGATTCAGCCCCAATTTTTTCCTATACACATGTAATGGAATATAGTGTTTTATTAAATTATTTAAAATTACACCCATGCTTGATATCTATGGGTTATACCCATTTCTGTTGTGTGGTGCACCAATCCGACCCTAGGAGTTCCACAACTGCCCCAACATATGGAACCAACACGTGTCATCAATCCCTCAATTTTTCTTCAATCTGATGATCAAAATCAGCATTAACAGTCTTTTAAAGGTTGTTTCTGCTCTTCCTCTCAATTTTGCTTCTTTCATATTCTCCGAGTGCTCTCTCCAAATCGTCAAGTGAGCTCTGCAACTTCAAGCTCCATTGATATTTTCATCATCATCTTATCGATCTCCAAATACAAGTAAATACCTCAGTCCTTACATTCTTGCACTGAGCATGTCGATATCCACAACTGATGCATGATGAAAATGATGAACAAACACTTTGCTTGACAACATGCTCTAGGTTTTTCGTGGTTTAATGGTAACTCGAGTTCTTTATTTTGCATATATGTGTTTCTAGTTTGGGTGTGGGTATATTGGTATGGGTTCTTGTTTGTATTTCGGTGCTTGAGTACCTGTAAATGTATGCATTTCTAGATTTTTATGTGTTCTTGGCTATGGTTATGTTTACAGACTATTAGCTTCGTAGTTGTTTAGACATTTTAGAGTCCTCTAGGGTTAGCCACTTGGCAGGGATGATTATAGCAAAACCCTAGATAACGCCAGGCCTAACTAAAAATAGGCCCATAATTGTAAACAAGACATTCACTTTTGACTAACCTTCCTCATCGAGTTTATTCTTTAGGAATGTCAGACTCTGAATCTTCCTCTCCAACTCCTCTCAATGTGTTGCCTCTCGAGGCGCTCATCTCACGTCCAACTGAGTCGATCGAAGTGATCAGTATTGAATATGACACCACACCAGCTCCATCTAAGGAAGAAAAATAATCATATAACAAAAGAGTACCCCGACTTGAACCAACTCCTTCCGCTCTAGACTTCATAAACTTGGGCATGGACAGAGCCTCCACCATAATCATGGCTGAGCTGGACCACTTTTGGGAGAGGTTTAACATCCCTGAAGAAATTACATTACACATTCTGGAGGATGGGGATCAGGCAAGCCGACCCTTGGTGACTAGGTCACATTTTGCTCGGCTTTATTCGACATGGACCTATGTCTGCCCATACAAGGGTACTTTGTTAAGATGTTGGTGGTGATGAACTTGGCCTCTGCCAACTTAACTTGAATGGATGAAGAATTGGCCGGGCTCTATATGATTTGGAACCGGGCTGGACTAGGGGAACCGTCAGTTCCAGAGCTGAAGAGGTTATATCGAATGGATGCCAACACCAATGAATATAAAGGTTGATACTACCTCTCCATGTATGCCCGTGCCCCATATATAATATCCAACCTTCTGGCCACCAATAAATTTTTAAGGACAAATGGTTTTCGGCCAGTGGGCCATGGGGCAACCGTTGGCTCATCTCGGACGAGGACATCACAGTATTGAATGTCTTCAAGGTCGGATGTACCAACCTGTCCTCCTATATTCTTCTTATTCCCCTTAGAATTATTAGCTTCTAACTAACAATCTTGAACCATTTATAGCTTGCTGGGGCAATCCTCCCAAAGTCCGTCACAAGGTCCGAGCAAGGGTGAAACTGGTATTCCAGTTTGGTGATCATTACAGAGACCTTCCTAAAGCCTCCTCTCATGCTGACACGGGTCTCATCCCGAGCACCCCTCCTCCAGCGAGCAAAGAGCCCAGAAATTACTAACTGACTGGCCCCCCATATGTATTCTTTTCTATTGTTGTTCACTATTTTCACTTTGCATATTACTCGATCGAGCTTCATTTCATTGATTCTAACCTTGTGTTTTTTCTTAATGCAGAAATATCTGTAAAAGACCCAGCCCTTTGGAGATAGCCCGAGAAGTCAAACGCCGAGCCCATGGCGGCCCGATTGGGACCCGCACTCGACTCACCACCTCAATTCCCCATCATAAAAACATAATGCCCAGATATCGACCCTTGTTTCACCGACTCCAATCGCCAATACACCACCTCGAAAAACTCAAACATATGCCACGTCACGAAAAATACCGACCGCACCCCCCAGCCCCAAAAAAGACACTTCCACCAAGTCGATGGTTCGAAGGGAGACATCTGATAAAGCTCCCGATGTGGGCCCTTAGTGGAAAATTACCACCCATCGCGACAGAGGCCCGAGGACTCCCAGCGCCGGGAAAGCTTCAGTCCGCAACCTAGGGGTGGATGACTTTCTAGAGGATGCTCGAGAAGGGCTGGCCCACTGTATTCTGGCCATTAACTTCATTTCCCAACATGTGGACATTTACCAAGCTCTGGCTTATAGGAGCATCTCCCCTGAGGAGGTTCTTAAAAAAGCGGGCCGCCTCCAAACGAAGGTAATATCATGTAACTCGGTCTTTTGGTTTTACTACTCGTCCACAAACTGACCCATTCTTTTACTTGTGCGGTTGACATTTTTGCTAGCCACAAACATGGATGTGCTTGCCAACATATGGCTGAGGGCGGCCAAGCTCAGAAGCTGCAAAATAGGTTGACTAAGAGGGAATATAAGCTCTTTAAGAGGATATATGAATCCAAAGTTGAATCTGAAGCCTCTTGTCACGCCCTACAGTCTATAAGAAAAGAGCGGGACAAGGCCCGTTCCGAAGCTATCTCCAAATCCGCCGAGCTGAGGTGGCAAGAGGCAAAGACAGTAGCTACTGAAATGGATCGGGACTTCAACAGAGATAAGATGATCAGGGCCAAAGATGAGTTGGCCGAGTCCTAGGAAGAGCTGACCAAGTCCCAGGCTAAGCTGAATGATCTTCAAGCCAACATTGAGAAAATGATCGAGGATGTCAAGGCTGACACCCAGGTCGAATGCTTGGAGGAATCCCTGAAGCTGATCAAGAAACTTATCTTGATATGGACCTATGTGAACTTTAGAATGTCCTCCAAGTTACAAAATGGGAAATATCTATCGATGAAGTTTTTAGCGCAGCTCATGAAGAATTCGGGTCTGCTCTTGATCCAACCACTTTATCCTTGGTTCCTCCTCCTGCTGATGATGTTCTGAGCCCCTCAACTTCTGCTGCTCATACGCCAACCGAAGATACCCCTGATCCTTCTATTTTTCCCACGGGAAATCCTAAGGGGGGTCATAATGTAAATACCTTAATAAATAAAAGAATCTTCATTTCTGTACTTTGTGTAATTATTTTTTGACACTAAAGCACACACCGAGCAAAAGCCCGATCTGGGGCACTTTTCCCTTTTCAATACTTAGTAAATTTTTCATTTGAAATGATCAAACTTAATACTGACTCGGTAATATAATCGATATAATTTCCCGAATTGACCCACATACCGGTGCTCGAGCATATTGGTAGGCTGACTCCTCCTGAACTCATACTGATCAGACCAACTAATACTAATAACCACTACAATGCTCTGATGGACTATGCATTCTATCTCGATGCCTTGTGGTATCCTTCAACGGTTTAATCCCCAATCTTATGCAAAACAGTACGATGCCTTCAGGCTTTCATCCACTTGTTGAGCCGACCTAAGTCGAGACTAGTTGGTGTTTAGCCAAAAAACTGAGGCTGGGTTCATTATCTCAATTTTTATTCTGAAATCATCAGGATGTCAGGAAGAGGCCAATTTCTACCCAAGGGCCATAACTGCCCAATGATATTATCTTAGTAGACCTAACCATGATCTCCTCGGAGCTCCATCTGGAGGACCCATTGCTGTGGTTGTACCTCCGTATGGCCATTGAGGAGATATTCCGACCCCATGCCATTCGTGAAGATAAGTTCTCTTATAATCACTCAGCTATGGGAGAGTGTTCTCTTATTGTGCCATTTAATAACATGGTCTCGACGGAATGAATGCAGCCCCGAACCATTATAATCATTTGACCACAAGGGAATGTTCCCTCTTTGTGCCAATTAATAACATGGCCTTGGCGGAATGAATGCAGCCCCGAGCCATTATAATCACTTAGACACAAGAGAATGTTCCATCTTTGTGCCATTTAATAACATGGCATCGGCGGAACGAATGTAGCCCTAACCATTATAATCACTTGGCCACAAGGGAATGTTCCCTCATCGTGCCATTTAATAACATGGCCTCGATGAAATAAATGCAGCCCCGAGCCATTATAATCATTTGGCCACAATGGAATGTTCACTCTTTGTGTCATTTAATAACATGGCCTAGACGAAACGAATGCAGACCCGAGCCAGTATAATCACTTGGCCACAAGAGAATGTTCCCTCATTGTGCCATTTAATAACATGGCCCAGGCGGAACCTATGTAGCCCTGACCATTATAATCATAATCCAAAAGGCCTTGAGGGAAAATTTTCAACCTTTAACCGTTCTCATGAACACTGATAGTGGCGTCCCATATCAAGTCGTGCAAAAATTTAAAAAAAAAGACGACAAATGTAACAGGGGTGACGTATCAAACACTTTGTTCTGACCCTAAAACATCGATATAATAGAGTCTCATGTTGCCTAAAATAACAATTCTGAACCTCACAGTCCAAACATACCGACGAATAAAGCTACGGACCGTAGGAGTGGCCAACACCATAAAGAGATTATCCATATGGTAGGCAAAACCCCATGCCCGCAAACGCCACGGAGGCCTCCCAGCCTTCGTCAAGCAATGCTCAGTGGGTTCGAAATGAGATGGAAAATTCCATGGGGTCATTTTCTTTCCCTGTGCTAGGCACATCCCAATGATGCAATTGCCACGGAGGCATGTGGGCCTTCCCAGTGCTATGCACCTCTAATACTGGGTGGCAAACGCCAATAGAGAATTATCCCTCCCTATGCTATGCAAACCCAAGGATACTGTAGTACCTCAAAACTGTCTCCAATCCATACGTGTTATGATTATCTTGGGGCACCAAATGCCACGTTGACTCTCTCGTTGAGCGTGCTATAAATACCTGACTGGTGCTTACACACGCGTATAACGCAAGCACACGTATCGTTCAAGTAGTATAAAAAGTATCGATCCCACGAGGACTTAATATCTAATCTATTAATTTAATGAGGTCAAATGATTACTAGTATCTAACAAGTTGTTTGATTGATTTGAAAATGTGACGATTCTAAATTTAAAAACAAGTAAATAAAATTGTTCGAAAGTAGGTTTAAGAAAATTCAATATTAAAAACTATCTAGGGTTGTGATTTCTTCCAATATCTTTTTAAAGATGAAGTGGTTATTATATAGTTGGGTAATATATTGATTTATTAACCTGGAACACTAAATTATGTGAAAGCCTCTGTCGATGGTCAGACACAAATACCTAGTTTAACCTAATTGAACCATATGTCTATGTCAACCAAATTATCTGGATTCATTAAGATTAAGTTCCAATTATGGTTACCCCCGCCCGACATGTATATGTCTATCCTGTAAGGAAATCTATTAAAGGGTTATCTATCCTCAAGGAAGATCGTGGGCTATTTAGTCTAAGGTCTTAAACTTAAAATCCCTATGTCTAGTTCATTTTAAGTTTACCAAGTCAATTTTATTAGTGGCCAGTTAATAAAAAACATTAAGATTAAGACTCAATAAATAAATCTTTATATTACCCAAACTATAATCTAACCCCTTATAAACCAGTGATATTGGAATTCATCACAACCCCAGATAACTAACTTAGTTACGACACATAACTAGGGCTAATAAAAACTTAAAAGTAAAAGACATAAAATAAAAATGCTGAAAAGTAATTACGATAAAGTAAAAGCTGAAAAGTAAATTGCAATAAAATAAAATGCTAAGGTAAAAGGATCAACTTTTACTACTACTAATTTAGATATCTCCTATAATATAATATATAAACTTGTGATAACATTACCAAGCAGCCATATAGGCGGTAACCTGATTAAGTCAAATTAAGTCCAACCAGCTATTAAGGCGGTAAAAAGATTTGTCCATGAACCTGCCATATAGGCAGTAAGAAAGTTTAATTACCAACCGACCAATCTGGCGGTATCCTTGATTAGTCAGGTTTAAACCAGATTAAAATGAAGTATCAACCGATCAATATAGCGGTATCCTTTTTAAGTCAATATTTTAAATAGTGAATATATTATTTTTAAGGGAGATTAATCTAAATAGCAATAGTAAAAGAATTACCTTTCACCATAGCAGGGTAAATAGTAAAAACTGTAAAAAATAAAGAAAGTAAATTACTATTATTGTAGAACGTAATTAAAATTAATTACAAAACTTAAATTAAAAGAAACTAGAGAGAGAAACTCCCTATTTGCCCGTCGCGACGCTGAAAATTACCAAAATGCCATTTTTGTCCAATTTTTACTGTTTTGGTCCAAATCACCTCTAGAATGTCCTGAAACTTTATTTATCTACAAAATAACACAAAACACATCAAAATATTCACAAAACTCAAGAAACTATACAAAATATTAGGTTAAATGAGTGAGAAATAGTGATAGATTTACCACTCATCAATACCCGAGGCGCCAAACGCCATGTAGGCCTTCTTATTTTATTACTCAAATGTGCATGCCATTGGGTATTAATATTCTAGCCTGATAGTACCTGATTAGCTGAAATTCTACAGGAAATTAAAGGTTAAGATCCAGATTAATCCGACGCCTCTTACCACGATCGTCTTCGGACCAATTTATCTTTGAAAGGACAGGGTCAACTTGTGGTTCATAGCCTAAGAGTTGGTCTATTAGATCCGGAGCAGTTCTGGCAGTAAAGAGAAGTTCTTTTAAAGGTTTTGACACGAACCCATTTCTTCGGGCATCATCAAGAAACACACAAAGAAAATCATAAAATCCATCAACGTTAAACAGCCCAATTGGTTTCTGGTGTATGTTCAGGTTCGCCCAAGATAACACTATAAAAATTTCCTCCAATGTGCCCAAGCCACCTGGCAAAGCGATAAAAGCATCAGCACAGTTAATTATTTCTACCAATCGTTCCGACATACCTGGCACGATCGGTTCCTCTCTGTTTGATGATCCAATAAGATTTGCCTATGCCAAGGGTTTTGGGATGATTCCTAAAACGTTACTACCTCATTCATGTACGGCCTTTGAAACGATCCCCATTAGTCCAAGATTGCCTCCGCCATATATTAAGTGCATATTTCTTGCAGCTAAGACTCGACCCAATTCATGTGCTGCCTCTACGTATTGTGGTTTAGTACCAACACTACTACCGTAAAACACACAGATGTTTTCAACTCGTCTTCTTGAAGTGGCTTCCATGTTTTACTATGGATGTCTTCAAAAGTGCAATGATGAGTTGAATTTATAATACCTGAAAAATGGTGAGTAAAATAATAACACTAGTACCTGCCAATTGACAATTATTAGTTAAACAGTAAAATGAATCGTGATAGTCAAAAAGGTCTGGATCCTGTCGGAGAAAATAAAAGAAAACAACAAAACAATTCACAATTATCAGAAAAAGACAAAAGATATAATATGTACAAGAAAAGTAGCGGTTTGATTGACGTCTATGCGTCAGGGACAAGCTTCCCATCCAATTTTCTTATAAATTGGCAAACAAGGTCTTTTTGAGTCAGATTCCCGAGACTTAACAATTGTCTTTCTTTTTGAAATTGTGCGTATAACACACGAATCTCGTGATACACACATCCACTAGAATGTGTCTCAAGAGTTTTAGATATGTCATCTAAAGAATCCTTACTCAAGCCATACCTAATGAAGTTAATCTTATCTTCGCGGTTATCAGACACCATTCCTAAAGAACGATAACGAGTATTACAAAACATGCGAGCACATTTATAACAAACACACATTCTTTTGGCTCTTCTCTTTTTAGCATATGTGCTTCTTCCTAAGCCAGACAGATGTGAAATAAAAGAGTCAGAAGACTCACCTTCCAATCGGACCTGTGCTTCAATAATCCAACGAATGTCAGTAGGAATACATTTGATCATCAGTAGTCTCATCCGTTCCAAGCGAGCTTTGTAGACTTTCATCAGAGATTTTTGAGGGAGAGAAGGAAACTGTTTGTGAAGTTTTGCGAGAACTTCTTCCATCCTGAAATGTCTTAATCTGTAAAAATTAAACACACAAAAATAAAACACACCAAATCATAATATATACACAAATTGCATGGGTTGCCTCCCTGCTAGCGCTAAGTTTAAAGTCGTCAGCTAGACGTGACTTCTCAAATGTTAAGCTAGATCTGAAAGTGTGACACTTTTTTTTTGTCGCTCAAACGATTCTCCCCAGTAGTGCTTAACACGCTTGTTTTTAACCTTGAAAGTTTTGTTGGAGTCAGGATCATGTATCTCAACGGCTCTGTCTGGTAAAACCTTGGTGATCACAAATGGACCTGACCACCGTGATTTTGGCTTCCATGGGAAGAATTTTACCCTTGATTTGTTTAACAGTACCTTCTGCCCTGGTTCCAGTTGTATGCGCACTAACTTCTCATATTGCCTCTTCTTGGCCTTTTCTTTGTACAATTTGGCATATTCGAAAGGCTGATTGTGAAATTCCTCCAATTCATTGAGCTGGTGAAACTTTTTCTCTTCTGTTGCTTGTAGTGCAAGAATTGGTTTTTTCAGTGCAAAAGACGCTTTATCTTCAGGCTCCACAGGCAATTGACATGCTTTAAGTTTGTCAGTAGAACTTTGTCTTTCATCAGAGTTCTGATCGGTACTATGTATCACATCAAGTCTGAAACATTCCTCATTCTTTTCATCATCTAGGAAATTCATGGCCTTGAAAACATTGAATGTTACTTCTTGGTCTTGTACCCTCATGGTTAGTTCTCTTTTTTGTACATCAATAATGGTTCGACCTTTAGCCAAGAATGGTCTCCCGAGGATGATTGACACGTCTGCGTCTTCCTCCATATCAAGGACAATAAAATCTGCTGGGAAAATGAATTTATCAACCTTGACCAGCATATTCTCAACTACGCCTCTTGGAAATACGAGCGTTCTATCAGCAAGTTGTAGTGAGACTGAAGTGGGCATTGTTTCTCCAATCTGTAATTTCCTGAAAATAGAAAAAGGCATCAAGTTAACACTCGCACCTAGATCACACAGAGCCTTACCGAAGTCATGTTCTTCTATGGTGCAAGGAACAGTGAAACTGCCTGGATCTTTCAACTTTGGAGGAAGTTTTCTCTAAATGATGCCGCTGCATTCTTCTGATAATGCTACTGTCTCATAATCTCTCAATCTCTGCTTTCGTGAAAGAATGTCTTTCATAAATTTGGCATAGCTGGGCATTTGTTCCAACGCTTCTGCAAATGGAATGTTGATATGCAGCTTTTTGAACACCTCCAAGAATCGAGCAAATTACTTGTCCAGTTTGTTGTTCTGAAGACGCTGAGGAAAAGGTGGAGGTGGAGTGATATGTTCTTTTTCCCTTGCTTCTTTTTCCTCCATCTGTTGCTTTGTTTCTTTTGGAACTTCCTCAACAGTTGTTTTGCCTCCAACATATTTATTGATTTCAGTACCGCTTTTTAATATGATGGCATGACATTGCTCCTTCCCAATGTTCCTTGGATTTGGCTCTATGTTGCTAGGAAGGGTACCTGGCGGTCTGTAACTCTGAGCATTGGCCAGTTGTCCTATTTGATTCTCCAGTGCTTTAATAGAAGCCGATTGACTTTGAATTAATGCTGCTTGGGATTGAAACATAGCATCATATCTTGCTGCTTGAGAGTCATGTTTTGCTTCTATATTTTTCAAGTGAATCAACACTTCTGTTATTCCTGATTCATTTGTCTGCTCCTGCCCTTTGTTCTGTTGTTGGAATCCGGGTGGTGGGTTGTTCATTTGCCCTGAATTGTTGCTCCATGCGAAATTGGGATGATTCATCCACCCTGGGTTGTAGATGTTGGAATATGGATTGTTCCTCTGTCTGTTGAAATTGTTGACATAATTCACTGTTTCTTTATGTTGGTTGAAAGATTCTGACTCAGGTGCTCCTCCAAATGGTGAACTTGTGGATCCACCATTAACTTTCATGTTAAGAGTTTCTAGATTTTTGCAAATCACATCCAGCTTGGAATTCAGTGCTGTGTTGGATCCAACTTCATAAATTCCTGTAATTCTTTGAATCATGCTCCTTTCTGTTGGCCACAAGGAATTGTTGTTGGACATTTCTTCAATTAAGTCCCAGGCTTGATCTTATCATTTTGCCATTAAAGCTCCTCCAGCAGCAGCATAAATTGTGGTTCTCATTATTCCAGAAAGTCCATTGTAGAAAGTTTGGACTTGTAGCCACTTTGCGATCTCATGATGAGGACATTTCCGGAGTAAATCTTTGAATCGAAGCTTCGCAAATGGATTTTGAATCTTGCTGCACGAAGGATGTGATGTCATTCCTTAATTTTGCAGTTCTGGCTGGTGGAAAGTACTTTGCAAGGAATTTTGTGGCCAGAGTGTTCCAAGTTGTGATGGAACCTGCTGGTAACGAATGTAGCCAAGCTTTAGCTCTGTCTTTCAGGGAATATGGAAAAACTCGCAGTCTCATTGCTTCTTCAGCTGCTCGGTTGTAATTGAAAGTACCGCAAACTTCCAGGAAGTTGCTGATGTGGGAATTAGGATCTTCAGTTGCATTTCCCCCAAACTGTACTGACTGCTGAATCATTTGGATGCATATTTTGACGTCACACGCATTTACTGGTAAATGAGGAAGTACCATACAGGAAATGAAGCTGTCGACCACCAGAATAGTTCTGTCTCGAATGGGAATCGGTGGTGCAACGTTCAAAGGTTCAAGTTCCATGTTGACTAAAGCTTCTTGGCCTTCTCACCTTTCCCTTCTCAACCGTCTGATGGTTCTTTCAATTTTTGGGTCAAACGGTTGGAGTTCAAAGCTTCTGGTTCGTCTCATGTAGTTTATGAGAACCTGAAACACAAGAAAACAACAATAATAAGTAAAAAGAAAATTAGATACAAGTAACGAATCTAACCTCAAAACTAATAGTGAAAGATAAATAAGTCCCCGGCAATGGCGCCAAAAACTTGACCGGTGCTTACAAACGCGTATAACGGAAGCGCACGTATCGTTCAAGTAGTATAAAAAGTATCGATCCCACGAGGACTTAATATCTAATCTATTAATTTAATGAGTTCAAATGATTACTAGTATCTAACAAGTTGTTTGATTGATTTGAAAATGTGAAGATTCTAAATTTAAAAACAAGTAAATAAAATTGTTCGAAAGTAGGTTTAAGAAAATTCAATATTAAAAACTATCTAGGGTTGTGATTTCTTCCAATATTTTTTTAAAGATGAAATGATTATTATATAGTTGGGTACTATATTGATTTATTAACCTGAAACACTAAATTATGTGAAAGCCTCTTTCGATGGTCAGACACAAATACCCATTTTAACCCAATTGAACCATATGTCTATGTCAACCAAATTATCTGGATTCATTAAGATTAAGTTCGAATTATGGTTACCCCCGCCCGACATGTATATGTCTATCCTGTAAGGAAATCTATTAAAGGGTTATCTATCCTCAAGGAAGATCGTGGGCTATTGAGTCTAAGGTCTTAAACTTAAAATCCATATGTCTAGTTCATTTTAAGTTTACCTAGTCAATTTTATTAGTGGCCAGTTAATAAAAAGCATTAAGATTAAGACTCAATAAATAAAACTTTATATTACCCAAACTATAATCTAACCCCTTATAAACCGGTGATATTAGAATTCATCACAACCCCAGATAACTAACTTAGTTACGACACATAACTAGGGCTAATAAAAACTTAAAAGTAAAAGACATAAAGTAAAAATGCTGAAAAGTAATTACGATAAAGTAAATGCTGAAAAGTAAATTGCAATAAAATAAAATGCTAAGGTAAAAGGATCAACTTTTACTACTACTAATTTAGATATCTCTCATAATATAATATATAAACTTGTGATAACATTACCAGGCAGCCATATAGGCGGTAACCTGATTAAGTCAAATTAAGTCCAACCAGCCATTAAGGCGGTAAAAAGATTTGTCCATGAACCTGCCATATAGGCGGTAAGAAAGTTTAATTACCAACCGACCAATCTGGCGGTATCCTTGATTAGTCAGGTTTAAACCAGATTAAAATGAATTACCAACCGATCAATATAGTGGTATCCTTTTTAAGTCAATATTTTAAATAGTGAATATATTATTTTTAAGGGAGATTAATCTAAATAGCAATAGTAAAAGAATTACCTTTCACTCTAGCAGGGGGAAGTTACCTCCTCATGGTAAATAGTAAAAACTGTAAAAAAATAAAGAAAGTAAATTACTATTATTGCAGAACGTAATTAAAATTAATTACAAAACTTAAATTAAAAAAAACTGGAGAGAGAAACTCACTATTTACATCAAAGAAGTGAGAGAGAATGGTACAACTGAAACTGAAATCTCGAGCTCAATTTATAGGCCTTGGTGGGCTCTGGGCGTCGCGACGCCAAGGCCTTTGGCGTTGCTACGCCAGCTTCTTTTGGACGTGGCATGCTGAGGTGATGACACATGGCGATTCTGGATAAGGTGATAAAGTGACACGTGGCAAGGTGGTTGGAGCTCAATTATTGTGACACGTGGCGGATTCTGATTGGTCAGTTTAGATTCTTATCCGCCACGTGTCAGATAAGGATAAGTCAGTCAATAATTGATGCTGACGTGGCGCTGACGTGGCGACACGTGGCAATTTGACTATCGACACTATAGAATCGCGACACGTGGCACGCTGTGATTGGTTGATGATGACGTGGAAGCCACGTGGCACTTTGACTCGGTCAACTGGTGATGTGGACGATGACATGGCTGACAAGTGGAGTGACACGTGGCAACACGTGGTGATGGCGACTGTCGGCACCGTAGGATGATGACACGTGGCACGGCGCACGTTAGCAAAGTCAAATTTTCTCAGATTCTGATTTATGGACCTGGCGCACGTTAGCACTGTTCGGCGCATGTTAGGCGTCGCGACGCCAAGGGCTTGCACATCGCGACGCTGAAAATTACCAAAATGCCATTTTGTCCAATTTTTACTGTTTTGGTCTAAATCACCTCCAGAATGTCCTGAAACTTTATTTATCTACAAAATAACACAAAACACATCAAAATATTCACAAAACTCAAGAAACTATACAAAATATTAGGTTAAATGAGTGGAAAATAGTGATAGATTTACCACTCATCATACCCGAGGCGCCAAACGCCATGTAGGCCTTCTTTTTTTATTACTCAAATGTGCATGCCATTGGGTATTAATATTCTAGCCTGATAGTACCTGATTAGCTGAAATTCTACAGGAAATTAAAGGTTAAGATCCAGATTAATCCGACGCCTCTTACCACGATCGTCTTCGGACCAATTTATCTTTGAAAGGACAGGGTCAACTTGTGGTTCATAGCCTAAGAGTTGGTCTATTAGATCCGGAGCAGTTCTGGCAGTAAAGAGAAGTTCTTTTAAAGGTTTTGACACGAACCCATTTCTTCGGGCATCATCAAGAAACACACAAAGAAAATCATAAAATCCATCAACGTTAAACAGCCCAATTGGTTTCTGGTGTATGTTCAGGTTCGCCCAAGATAACACTATAAAAATTTCCTCCAATGTGCCCAAGCCACCTGGCAAAGCGATAAAAGCATCAGCACAGTTAATTATTTCTACCAATCGTTCTGACATACCTGGCACGATCAGTTCCTCTCTGTTTGATGATCCAATAAGATTTGCCTATGCCAAGGGTTTTGGGATGATTCCTAAAACGTTACTACCTCATTCATGTACGGCCTTTGAAACGATCCCCATTAGTCCAAGATTGCCTCCGCCATATATTAAGTGCATATTTCTTGCAGCTAAGACTCGACCCAATTCCTGTGCTGCCTCTACGTATTGTGGTTTAGTACCAACACTACTACCGTAAAACACACAGATGTTTTCAACTCGTCTTCTTGAAGTGGCTTCCATGTTTTACTATGGATGTCTTCAAAAGTGCAATGATGAGTTGAATTTATAATACCTGAAAAATGGTGAGTAAAATAATAACACTAGTACCTGCCAATTGACAATTATTAGTTAAACAGTAAAATGAATCGTGATAGTCAAAAAGGTCTGGATCCTGTCGGAGAAAATAAAAGAAAACAACAAAACAATTCACAATTATCAGAAAAAGACAAAAAGATATAATATGTACAAGAAAAGTAGCGGTTTGATTGACGTCTATGCGTCAGGGACAAGCTTCCCATCCAATTTTCTTATAAATTGGCAAACAAGGTCTTTTTGAGTCAGATTCCCGAGACTTAACAATTGTCTTTCTTTTTGAAATTGTGCGTATAACACACGAATCTCGTGATACACACATCCACTAGAATGTGTCTCAAGAGTTTTAGATATGTCATCTAAAGAATCCTTACTCAAGCCATACCTAATGAAGTTAATCTTATCTTCGCGGTTATCAGACACCATTCCTAAAGAACGATAACGAGTATTACAAAACATGCGAGCACATTTATAACAAACACACATTCTTTTGGCTCTTCTCTTTTTAGCATATGTGCTTCTTCCTAAGCCAGACAGATGTGAAATAAAAGAGTCAGAAGACTCACCTGCCAATCGGACCTGTGCTTCAATAATCCAACGAATGTCAGTAGGAATACATTTGATCATCAGTAGTCTCATCCGTTCCAAGCGAGCTTTGTAGACTTTCATCAGAGATTTTTGAGGGAGAGAAGGAAACTGTTTGTGAAGTTTTGCGAGAACTTCTTCCATCCTGAAATGTCTTAATCTGTAAAAATTAAACACTCAAAAATAAAACACACCAAATCATAATATATACACAAATTGCATGGGTTGCCTCCCTGCTAGCGCTAAGTTTAAAGTCGTCAGCTAGACGTGACTTCTCAAATGTTAAGCTAGATCTGAAAGTGTGACACTTTGACTCGGTCAACTGGTGATGTGGACGATGACATGGCTGACAAGTGGAGTGACACGTGGCAACACGTGGCGATGGCGACTGTCGGCACCGTAGGATGATGACACGTGGCACGGCGCACGTTAGCAAAGTCAAATTTTCTCAGATTCTGATTTATGGACCTGGCGCACGTTAGCACTGTTCGGCGCATGTTACCAAAATGCCATTTTGTCCAATTTTTACTGTTTTGGTCCAAATCACCTCCAGAATGTCCTGAAACTTTATTTATCTACAAAATAACACAAAACACATCAAAATATTCACAAAACTCAATAAACTATACAAAATATTAAGTTAAATGAGTGGGAAATAGTGATAGATTTACCACTCATCAATACCCGATGGGCCAAACGCCATGTAGGCCTTCTTTTTTTATTACTCAAATGTGCATGCCATTGGGGTTAATATTCTAGCCTGGGGATTTGATAATGACACCAGAGATTGGCGTGCCACAGGGGTGCACGCTTTTCTCACCTGATTTGCACCTCTTGTTGTATTTTGATCACTAGTATTTTCGAAAAATATCAAGTAAGTTTTTCCCATTCAAATAAATAATAAGCGTGTAAATGTGCATGTAACTTATTTAAAAAATTGGAAAACACTTATTGTATTCCAGGGATATACCGCCTATCTTACAACTCTTTGAGGATCATTCTAATATAGGCTTTGTTGAAAATACCTATGCAGTATCTATACATTTAATGGCTTATTGAGCCGAATGCCATCCAGCTGCTCTAGGTAATATGCACGGACATGATTACCTCTGCTATTGGCACTGCCTCACCCTCATGGCATTGTGGTCACTGCATTTCTTGAGATAGTCATTCCTCACTAAGTCCTCAACTTGCTCCTGCAGGTCACTGCAGCTCTCGGTGCCATGTCCCATTGTATGATGGTGCCCGTAATAGACTATGTGATCTCTCTTCTCAATCGAAAACCTCCTTGGGTCGGGCTCAGTTAGCAGCTATTTCCCTCGTATCTCTCTCCCTATCAGTGACAAAGGCTTGTTTAGGGCCGTATACGCACTATACCCTGCTACATGAGCAACTCTGATCGGGGGCCTCAGTCCTGAAGTCAGTTTTCTCAGGATTGTTGGCTTGAACTCCTACCGGCTCGGTCCTGACCCTCTCCATCCACCACCACCCTTATGAAGGTTCTTCCGCCTCGTTTATTTTTTCTCCCCGAGCTCAACCTCATCGGGTTGTCTTCTCTTCCTCCATCGAAACAAACCTCTTTTCATTTTCCAAAGTTGGGTAATCTGTAACCTTATGAATCCTAAGGTGGGACCATAACCCAACTGGCACAACACTGGCCACATCCAACATCCTCACTCTATGAGGCTTTCTCATTCTAACCTTTGGCTCACGTTCTACCTCAACCGTTCTATTCATGTTGGAAATGTATTCCCTCTTTTGACTAGGCCCCACATGCGTCTGTTCTCCTATTTTCTTCTCCAGTTTCTCAATCATTTCCATCATTGCTTCATGATGGTTTGATTTGCCTCCATTTCTAACTGCAAGCATTCGTTCATCTTTTCCACTCACTCTGCCGTTGAGGCCACCATAGCTCTATGATTTCGGTCTCCTACCATCATATTGGTGTGTTTGTTGTTTTTCGTACTTTCCCCATATACGGCACCAATTGTTGACTGCTATTTTTCCTTCCAATAGCAATATGGGAAATTAACCCCTCAAACAAACCTCTATCAGTAGTGAATTTGTTTGGTTAGTAGGGAACCAAATGCAAGCTCAACAACCAGACAGATAAATCATAGAGATAAGGATTTACGTGGTTTGACGGAGAGTGGCTTCAACCTACGTCCACATGAGAAAGAGGGAAATTTTATTACTGCTCTGGGTCAAGACCGAAACGAGCTACAAATGAGGTAGTGAGCTTACAAAGAATTTATAACATCTCAGGTCTTACACTAGCCCGGTACAATTCTCTCGGTGTTCAAACAATCGATCAATTTTCTCTTTCTATCATTAGTTTTTAAGCTCTCAGCTCTTTTACAATTTGTGAAATGTGAAATTTACTAACTCTTGAATTTGTGGCATCAACCCCTTTATATAGGCTCCCAAATCCACTATCCCATAGCCACTGACATCAACTCAAGTCACTCTGTTGTAGTAACAACTATCATCAACTACCAATAATTTGGCCAATCAGATTAGCCTTTTTCCCTGTCACTGTACCGACCTATAGCGGCCTATGGCGTCCTATGGAGGCTCTACTCACTTTCATACCACTGCAACGCCCTATAGCGATTGGCAGGAGCTACTTCCAATGAAAATCGTTGTTTTTCCCACAATCATCATTAACCTTCTAGAAGCTTATCTTTTCAACTCAGGCATACATCACTTGACTTTAACACAGTTCGGCCTGTGATCCCATCTTCGTTTCTCGGGTCGGCATACCAAGGTGGATGATATTTGATCAAAATTCCTGACTTCTTCAACCAGGTCGGGTTGCTAAGCATGGACCCCCTCAGTTCGGTTTCCACAAATACTCAAATGAGCCCAAATCTAACACTTATTCTTTAGGTCGGGTCAGATCAACAACTCACTTCGTCCTCAGCTTACTCTACCCGTGGGAGAACTCATCTGTATAGTGTGATCGAACCCCAGTTGTCTGACTTTAGCCTCTCTGAACTCTTAGACCTTTATCATCCTACATTGGCCAAATACAAACCACATTTACTCCTCCCCAATATTTGAACTTTCACCATAAGTTGAAGCACTTCTAGCTCTCCATGCTTTACGGCTCCTTTTAAGAAATCAAATTAATATGCTAATTAACTCCTCAATCATCCAGTGACATAAACGATTTACATACATCTATTAAAATTTAAAGATACAACATAAAATTTGAGACGTGTAACGAAAAATTTAGAAAAAATGACACTAGCCCATAAAATAGTTGTTCCACGACAAATTAAACGAATAAAAAATAACATCAAATGTTTCTCAAAGCTTATAATATAATAGAATAGTAATCAATTAATTTTATACTCAAAGTCAACTGGCATAGTTACCTATCAGGAGTTGAAGTGAGAGGATCTTATGTATCAAATAAGTGGTTGATGGAGTTCTGTTGGTCTTATTCTTTCATGTCGTCTGCCATTGATGATGCTGCTTACTCATTAGTTAATAATAATGATTAATTTTATTGGAATTGAGGATAACCATGCAAAATATTTTGGATTTAAACTGATGATGTTGATGCAGGTAACCAGCACCTTCCTATAGACTTAAATTTTAATTTTTTTTTGAAAGAAGTTGAATTAAGAATATGCATAATCTTATCTTCTTAATTTGGTACCAATCCTATATGATATGTATAAATATAAACTAACGCATAAAGATTGGTGCAAAGTGAGATACGCTTATAGAGTCTAATGATTCTTTTTTGGTTTTAAGCAAACCCTATTTAACATTTATAGATTTATATTATTAATGAAAAAGAAAATATTTCACGTTTTCATTTTGAAATTGTGCTATTTAATGGGTGCTTAATCACAAATCATAATTTTAGCGATTCGATCAGATCGAATATAACCGCATTAAATCCATGTAGATTTTTGAATAATTTTGATTAATTAATTGACTGATTTTTGATTTCCCAAAATAAATCACCCATGAAATATTTTACTACCTATTTTCGATTAAATTGTCCAGTTCAAAGGGGGTCCAAAAGGTATCATTGACATAATCAGATTGGAACTAGTTCGGACACTTGTCAGTTGAGTTTTGAAAAATTCTAAATTATTATTTCAAAAATGATCTTATTCTCTTTTAAATTTTAAAAATACCCCAATTATATTTTAAAACTATGCTGAGAGGTTTGGGTTCCAACTTTAAAAAATAAAATTAGAACTTTGGAAGAAAATTTACCTTAAGAGTACTCATAGAACGTTTAAATATATATATATATAAAAGAGCCCGACGTGTCATCAGTTCTTAATCTTTATCTCAATCTACCTTATATCTTTTTCATTACACATATATTTATCAATTTTATATGTACTAAGGTCAGTATTTTTTTTTATCTATTTTACACTTAATTGAATGCTTTAATATTGTAGTTCTTTTCAAGTGACGAATCTCTGTTTTCTGTCAAATCCTGGGCTTCAACCGAAACTCAACTAATAAAACTGTAGAAGATGACTACATCACACGATTAATTTTTAATTTTTTCTCCACATACATAGAATAGAAGCTAGCACTTACGAAATTTAAATTGACTCATGCCAAATTGTTGAATGAAAAAAACATATGTATATAACCTAATAATATTTTGTCATATTTGTTAAAATAGTAAAAAAAATAAATAATTATGATAATTATATTTAATACAATTCTATTGAAACCATGAACCTAACTCAACTCAAAAATTAGTTTGAGAATAAAAAATTATCAATTAATTATATTTTAAATTCATCTATTCATCTTATCCGATATATGATATTTTTCTTAACAAATTTCATATATTATATAATTATTAATTAGTGGTTTTGCCTACCAAAAAATTACTACAACTTTACAGTAACCATTTTCAGCCAAATTTTTTTTCTTCTCAAGATTGAAACGTGAACCAAATCCCAATTGGCCAACCAAGTCGGCAGACGATCTTTCCTTAATTTTTCATATCTAATTATAAAATTTATTGACTCTTGAATTGAGCTTTTTGAAAAGTTACATTCTTCGTTTAGTTGGTTTGAATTCTAATATATTTGTCTGAATTTCTTCCACAATAGCAAAGGCTTCAAGGTCGGAATCAATCATTACGTGAAAAATGCAATGTGTCGGTATGGCCAATGGAAAATTCAAAAGGTGGTAAAATCATCAAATTGCTCAAATATTCATGTTAAAATTATTGGGGTTGATGCTCTGAGTGTCAATACTGATTATATTTATGATCGATTCATGAATACGAATAATATATTTTTCTATAATATTATCCAATTTATGATTACCCCTCTTGACTTTTGTATACATATTCGCTCTAATCCCGCTTAGATCGCAACTAACTTGGTGTTAGTGATGCATATATTAGACAAAGACCTGAGAATATACGACAGTCAATCCATTACAACCGATGTGAGACCAATACATATCATATATATTAAGGTATGATCCGGTTGGTCTCAGTGAACCATTAGTCTTGGAGATTCATAAATAGGCATGTAGGTGTTCATTAGATGAGTATTGAACGACTCATCAGAGATTTCTAATAGAAGGTACACTTACGCCAATAGGAATCTTCTCAAGTCGAGTAGCACATTGGTCATTTGACTTGAAATACAACTGTAGATATGTGAGCTATATGTAGGAGCGAAGCGAGGTTTACTACTATGCTTATGATGTCGGGGACCACTACATTGTTGGGCTCGTAGCCCGTAGAGAGTACGGATAATCCCGCGAGGGATTAACCGGAGAATAATGGAGTCGCCACCTGGTATGAGACACCGGGAATGATTTAAGGTCTCACTAAAGCCCTCGCAAGGTCTGACCTTAAACCTGTTTGGGTTTGGAATGGTCTCTTACTGATGTCAGTATAATATTTATGCTCAAATGAGGTATCTCTATATCTTATAATGCAATCACATGCAATCACGATTTAAAGAGCATACATGGCGCAAACATTAAAGGTAAAATACGGTCAATAAATAAAGTTTAAGTAAACCATAATAATAATAATAATGAGATAACGATTAAAACAATTGAGAGCATGCCTCAAATGGGCCTGGCCTCGGAGAGTGATAGGAGATAAATAAACCACTTTGATCATTTTTCCAAAATTTATTTGATTCTCTATTTGCTAGTTCATCTCGACCATTTTTCTGAGGGTGATATGAGATAGAAAATTTATGTGTAACTCCATAAGTTTTCATTAAAGACTCAAAAGGTTTGTTACAAAAGTGTTTACCTTCATCACTTATAATAGGCCGATGGATTCCAAATCGACTTAAAATATTTTCTTTTAAAAATTTAATCACAATTTTGTGATCATTATCTTGGCAAGGAATCGCCACAACCTATTTTGAGACGTAATCAACTGCAACTAAAATATATAAAAATCCAAATGAAGGTGGAAATAGACCCATGAAATCTATTCCCCAAAAATCAAAGATTTCGATGACAATAATGAGATTTAAAGGCATCATGATTCTTTTAGAAATGGATCTCATCTTTTGATAATTTTCACAAGTGTTACAAAAAGCGTGTGTATCTTTAAATAAGATGGACCAATAAAATCTACACTGAAAGATTTTTGTAGCAAATTTTTTAGACGAGAAGTGACCTCCACATGTTTCTGATTGACAAAACCGAATAACGCTACTTATCTCATTGTTCGGTATGCAACGTCGAAAAATATGATCAGGGCAATACTTGAACATATATGGATTATCCCAGTAGAATCTTTTGACTTCAGTAAAAAATTTCTTCTTGTCTTGATGGCTCCAGTCTGGAGGTATTTTTCATGTAATAAGAAAATTGACAATATTAGCATACCAATGCATTGTATTTACAGAAAATAAAAAAATCATCAGGAAAAGAATCATTGATAGGAGTTGTGTCAATTGATGACTCATTTATGAGTCTCGATAAAATGATCTGCAACTACGTTCTCTGTTATTTCTTATCCTTGATTGTGAGATTGAATTCTTGAACGAACAAAATCCACCGTAGTAATCTTGGCCTTGCATCCTGTTTAGACATAAAAAATCTAACAAAAACATGATCAGAATAAATAACGGTTGATGAACCAATTAACTATGATAGAAATTTGTCAAATATAAATATTACAGCAAGTAATACTTTTTTTATCGGAGTGTAATTCATTTGTGCACTGTTTAAAGTTCTACTAGTATAATAAATTACATATGGCTTACCTTCATTTCTCTGTCCTAATACAGAGCCAACTGCATAATCACTGGCATCACACATTAGCTCAAAAGGCAATGACCAATCAATAGATTGCATGATAGAAGTATAAGTTAAAAGACTGGTAATCTTTTCAAATGATTTTTGACATTCTTCTGTCCATTCAAATGTTGAATCTTTTAATAAGAGGTTGCACAATGGTCTTGATACTAAAGTTTTTAATGAACCTCTTATAAAATCTCGTATTTCTTAAGAAATAACGGATTTCCCTGACTGTTTTTAGTGATGGCAATTTAGAGATCACCTCTATTTTGTCATTGTCAACCTCAATATCTTTAGATGATACAATGTGACCCAAACAATTCCTGAATTAGTCATAAAATGACGTTTTTCTCAGTTTAACACAAGTTATTTTTCTTCACATCTTTTCAAAATATTTTCCAATTTATTCAAGCAATTATCAAATGAGTTCTCAAAAACAGTTATATCATCCATAAAGACCTTTAAACAATGTTCAACCATGTCACTAAATATGCTCAACATGTATCGTTAGAATGTTGCTGGTGCATTACAGGTTCAAATGGCATTTTCCTAAATGTAAATATTCCAAAGGGACATGTGAATGTTGTATTATCTTGGTCTTCTAAAGCAATGAGGATTTGATAATAACCAGAGTAACCTTCAAGAAAGCAGTAGTAGAGATGTCTTGCTACTCTTTCCAAAATTTGGTCAAGAAATGGTAAAAGAAAATGATCTTTTCTAGTGGCGTCATTTAGTTTTATATAATCAATGCACATACGCCAACTAGATGGGATTCGAGTTGGAATTGATTCTCCTTTATCATTTTTATGATAATTTTTTTCGGACTTTTTAGGCACAAATTGTGCAGGACTTACCTACTCACTATCAAAGATAGGGTAGATAATGCATACATCAAGAATTTTAAGGACTTTTATTTTTACCACTTCTTTCATGTGAGGGTTTAATCTTCTTTGATGTTGATGATCAGTCCTGGCATTATCTTCTAAATGTATTATGTTTGTGCATATCAAATGATTAATGAATTTTTGATCTTTTAAAGACCATCCAATTACCAGTTTATGTTCTCTCAACAGTTTTAATACCTTACCTTCTTGATCACTTGTGAGAGAGGAAGAAATTACCACATGGTAAGTTTGTTTATCTTCAAAAAATGCATATTTCAATCTTTCTGGAAAAATCTTTAATTCCAATTTGGGTGTTCCTCATATTTTTCTTCTTCAAGTGTTCCTAGTTCCTCAAAGTTTTATTTCTCTTCACCGTCTTCCAGTACCTGTGTAGAATCAAGTAAAGAAAAATCATTAGAAATATATGAATTTAATTGCGTACCTGATTCAAGAAAATTAGCTGTACAGATTTCCATAGAATCAGATAAACTCCCATGAATATGTTCTTCCAAAATTGATTCAATTAGTTCCATGCTCTCGTTTTCACTGTCCTCATCGTGTGGTTGTTTGCACATATTAAAAATATTAAGCTCCAACGTCATATTGCTAAATGAAAAATTCATGATTCCATTCCTGAAATTAATTAAAGCATTAGCTGTTGCTTAAAATGGACGACCAATTATTATAGGAATTGGCTTATAAATATCTACTACAGGTTGTGTTTCCAAGATAATAAAATCCACATTATATATGAATTTATCGAATTATAATAACACGTTTTCTATAATTGTTTTTGGTACTTTGACTAATCTATCCATAAGTAAAAGAGTATTTGGAGTTGGTTTTAACTCGCCAATATTAAATTGTTGGTAAATCGAAAATTGAAGTAAATTGACACTAGCTCCAAGATCAAGCAATGCATATTCAATTTTATGATTTCCAATAATACATAAAATAGTTGGAGAACCAGGGTCTTTGTATTTCAATGCATTAACGGTTGAGAGAATGAAAATTACCTATTTAGCTAGAAAAGCTTTCTTTCTTACATGATGTTTTCTTTTAACAGTGTACAAGTCTTTCAGAAATTTGGCATAATATGGTACATGTTTGACGACATCTAACAAATGAATATTGACCTTCACTTGTTTGAATATTTCATATATTTCTGGGGAATTGTTTAATTTCTTTGTTTTCAATATTTGAGGAAATTGAGGTGCATGTGAAAAATTGTTATTATCAACGATAGGTAATGGTTCATCAACCTCTTCCTTACCCTATGAAGTTGGCTTATTTTTAACTTCACGAGGTTCAAGAGTGGGTCTGTGGATGACGTTACCACTATGAAGAGTAATAACAGATTTAAAATATTCTATGTGTTGTCTATCAAAACTACCATTGTGAGGATTTTGACGACTCTTGGGGTTTGACTGAGTTGTGCATGAAATTTTCATTTCTCATGAATGGTCAAAGAAGATATCATTTTGGAAAAAGTATTTTTCAAATCAATCAATGTTTGCACACTTTGGTTATCGATGTCTTCCTATTTCTCAATGAATGTATGCAAAGTATCCTTAAGGGTTTTCCTAGGCGATGTGACATATGGTGTAAAATTATGAGAATTTCGAAAATTTTGGTGTATATGGAGAGGTTGTTGCGATGGTTGTGCTTGGTTATCATTCCTCCAATTGAAGTTTGGATGATTTCTCCAACCAGAATTGTAGGTTTGGGAGTATGTGTTTGGATTTGATCTCTTGAAGGTGTTTATGGAACTGACTTGGTCATTGAGACGTTCTTGCAGGGCTACTAAAGTGGGGTAAACTTGTGTGATATGTTCATTTGAATTATAGATATAACATGTGACTTCTTGAATTGACTTGACATGATCACTCTTCGTCATTTCTAACGCTTCCACTTTTTTAGCTAGAGATGCATATTTTAACAGAAAGGTCATGGTATTCCCTAAGGTTAAACATGCCTCTACCAGATGACTGTGTTTTTTCAGACGGCTCATAAGTGCCAACTGTGTCCCATTGTTGTGCATTCTCTGATATGTGTTCTAAGTAATCTAGTACATTTCGAGACTTTTGTCCTTAAATTCACCATTACACATCATTTCCATTACTTGTCTACTTTTGGGTGTTAAACCCTCATAGAAGTAGGAAACCGACCTCCATGTTTTAAACCCGTGATGTGGACAAATATTTAACATTTCTTTAAATCTATCCCAATATTAGTAAAGTGTTTCCCCCGACTCTTGTGTGAAAGTTGTGATTTTCCTCTTGAAGGAGTTTGTCTTATGAGGGGGAAAGAGTTTTTTCAAAAATTATTATTGCAAATCATCCCATATTCTGGTGAATCATGACCTAAGGTTCTGTAGCTAAATCTTAGTTTTATCCTTTAAAGAAAAGGGAAAAAACTTAAGTCAAATTATATTAATGCTGTAATTTTGGTCTGTACAAGTATTATATACCTCTTCGAATTCCCTTAAGTGCTGATAAAGATTCTCTGATTCTAGATCATTAAATGTGGGTAAAAGTTTGATGACATCTGATTTAAAATCGACGTGATGCATCTGGGGCGAAAGCAATGCAAGTGGGTGATCGTATCCTAGTGGGATTTATGAATTCTTTGAGTGTCCTAGGATGATTAAGATCGCCATGTTGAGACTCATGTTTTACCTGATCAACTGGATTTTCATCTCGGCCAGGTGGATTTTTATTTCGGTTCTCGATTATTTTGACTAACGATGAAAGTGATGGAGACTCTCTATTTAATCTATTACTAGATGATCGAGACCAATGTCTTATACAATCTAAATACATGCTATATGCTAAAATTTAAATATGCAAATGCAATACTTATAAAAAGAAAAAGAAAAAAATAAACAAGTGCAAAAGAAAACAATAAAGATAAATGATAAAGGAAAAAGGAAAAAAATAAATGTAGTGATTAGATCCTAAAAACGTCATATGATTCTTCTCAATTCAGTTCTCAAATGAATTTCTCGTTCAGCTGTCTTAATTTCTTGAATTAGGTTCTCACAAAAAAATTATAGAAGAATCTCTAGATGGGGATGATTCAAGAAATTCTTTGGCAAAATACAAATTTCATCTTAATTGTGTTTTTTGTCTCCTGTAACCTTGCAGAATCAAGTACATGATTTGTCTATATGTGAGATGTCGGGGTTCAGAATTCATTTGGGATCAATCAGGACATCTTGGATCTACACAAATGCAAAGAAAAAAAGTGAGATGCAGAAAATATAAAAAATAAATAAAATAAAAATAAAATAAAAAGAAAACGAAAAGAAAAATGCAAGGATGTTAAATTATTATTCTATCTAATAAATTATATTCTTCGGCAACGGCGCTAAAAACTTGACACACTTACAAAGTGGTTCTTTACTCTCAGGTATAAGAGTATCGAAGTAATAAAATATCCCGGTAAGTCCGGGTCGATCCATATGGAATAGATTTAATAAAATAAAATAATAATTCGAGTAAAAATAAAAATGCTTGATTGAAGTGATGGGTAATTTTTAAATTAAGATACAACAATAAATTAAAAGTCGGGGCTAGGGGATCTACTCTTAATATTTCAAATATAGAGAAATCTTATTTTTTTATAATATATAAATTATCAATATTACCCAATTAATTTACTTCATGAATTAATTATGCCAAAACATATAAAACTAACCATATAGGTAGTGATAATAACATTTGTCTATAATAAGTCCAGTTAGGTACTCAATTATGCCAAATATATAAAACCAACCATAAATATGATAACAAAATTTGTCAATAATTGGTCCAAATTTAAATTACTCTCTCATATAATATGAGGTAAACTATTAATTGTACCAACTAAAATGAGATTGTCTACAATCAATCAAGACACCCACAAATATAAGAGTAGATTAAATATTAGTTTTCAGGTTAAAATTCATATCTTATAATATAAGTAAGATTAATTTATATTCTCATATTAAGAGTTTCTCCATTTACCCAGCAGAATAGAATTAGCTACTCATGTTTTGAATAAAAACACATATAATTTTATTTCTGAAAGAAAAAAATTACAACAAAGCTTGAAAAATAAATCACACAATAGCTTAACCCCTTCACAAATTCTCAAATAGAGACGTATGAAGGAAGCTGAAGAAAATGAGGTGTTGAGCACCTCTATTTGCAGTAGAGGGCTCAACACCTCTACCTATCCAATTTGCAAATCATATTTCTTTTCTTTTTTTATTATATTTTTTCAAAGGTTGCCATCCACCAAAAGGTGATGGCAACCTTTTCTTTTTCTTTCTTTTTAAAAAAAATAATATATTAACATATTATAATAATATTATATATATATATATATATATATATATAATTTTGATGGGTCCTCCAAAATATATTTTATAATAATAATAATAATAATAATAATAATAATAATAATAATAATAATAATAATAATAATAATAATACATATGTGGGTATATTATAAGCTCATTTTGTTGTCAATCTAAACATGATGAATATTTTTCAAGTCCGATTTAAATCTAACTGTCACACTCTTTTGGATTTCTGGGTCTTGAAATTCAGATTTCATATCTTTTTCCTATTGGACATCTAAAGTAGTATTTTTCCAACACGATAAATAAAAATCACAATAAAAATATATAAAACATAAATATAATTATTATTTTACAAATGTGCTAAATTAAGAGGATTAATGAAATTATAAGTGTAAAAATGATTAGTTTTCATTTTAATAAATATTCACTTTTTAGTGTTTATCACTTGATAGATTTTTATATTTTAAAATAATAATATTTGAAAGTCACATGTCAAAGTGTGTTGCAAATCCCGTCACTGTGCAATGGGCTTGAATTAATACCTATATTTGACTTAGTTCCACTCGAAATCTAGGAAAATGCATAACATAAAAGTTGTAGCCTCATGTATGAGCTTTCCAACGGTACCAAAATAACTGAAACACAATAAATGTAGCCCATGATATGGTCCAACAACTGAGGACTATTAATGAAGGGGGATAAATTAAAAAGGGTACTGAAACTTTAGAAAAATTATTCCAAATCCCAGAAAGATTTACAAGGATTTCAAATCCATTAATACATGATTATATGCATAATAACATATTGTGAATGAACAAAATGACCATAATAGACATGTCATGATATCTAGGGTGTTACACTCTCAGTTGGGTGTGAACTGATGCTATCGATATCCTGTAATGTATCCAGAGAGGATTCGTCATTCCCGTGTACGAGTGTAGAATTGAAGTAGGGTTTACCGTTATTCCTATAATTTCGGCGACCACTACATTATTGGGCTCGTAACCCGTAAAGAGTACAAATAGTTCTGCAAATGGACTAATTGGAGAATAATGGAGTCACCATGCGGTATGAGACACTTGGAATGATTTAAGGCCGCACTACACCCATCGCAAGATCCGATATTAAATCCATTTGGGTTTAGAATGGTCCCTTACTGATACCGGTATAATATTTACGCTCAAATGAGGTATCCTCATATCTTATAATAAAATCGCATGCAATAACAATTTAAAGGCATACAAATACGCAAACATGAATTATAAATGAAATAATAAATAAATGAAGTTTACATGCAGAATTAAACAGTTACATCAATAATTAAATAAGCTAACGCATACAATAGGTGGGCCTTGCCTCAGAAAGGCCTGGTCGGATATGGCCTAAGGTCGGCCGTATGTAGTATTTGATCTTCATATCCGGCAGGACTTACTGGAATTCTGATCGGATGTATTGTGTAGTACAGAAATGCAGAAACACTCATACATAATAACATATATGATAAACATACGATTGTATATATTCATAACAAAATGACCATCCTCAAGTGGTACGCGACATTATATCCCGAGTGCGAATTATATTACCGTCCATTCAGAACCGGCTATAGAACATACGTCTGGGTTTCCATCATATATACAACATGGTCATATGATTAGATATACAACATGTCTGAACGGACATAATACATGTCTGGCCAGACATAGTTCATAGATCACATATTAAGCAGAGTACAATATGCGTATCGTTTTATTTAAACAGTAAACTAAATACATGCAATAGTAAACTAACACATGCATATTGAAGCAACAGAATAAAAAAAAACTAAACATGCATAACATAATGGTCAAAAGAGAAATATAAAAATACCTAAGCATGCAATGGATCTACAGATTACAGTAAAGTTGGCTAGATATATGTATATTTGGTCGGATGTGTGTGCATGTCCGACTGGAATCTAAAATACGAAGAAATATTAAAAGGGCACCCTCAGGCCGTTCCTTTGTGTATGTTGTGGCTCAGAAGACTCTTGATCGCCGGGTTGTTGCTTGGATTCTCGCTGGGAAATATAGAACTCCAAGGATAGGTTTTGTGACATTCTATATTTTCTCTCTAAAGTGACAAGTTTTCAGTATTCTTGCAGTGATTTCTCTTGGTAGATTCAAACTAGTCCTTTATGAAGACCAAATGCTCTTTTTATAGTACAAGATGAGGGTTTGAGAATGGAAGGGAAACATAATCCCTCCATTCCCTCCTTTTTGTCTCGGGTGATTGGCAATCTGTCTATAGTTACGGGTCAAACTATGTTGGCCGGATGTAGACCCGGCCGGTTGTTACTTGGCTATTGTGTCCAACATCACTTATATAAAAAAGTCAATAACCAAGAGTTGGTTATAAAAAGAAGATTTTTAAACCTCCTTAAAAATTGACTATTGTGCTCAAGGTTGCAATTTTAAACCTCATTATTATTAATAAAAAAAATTGAGATTTACTTGTGGAACCTTACGGTTCCAAGTAAATAATTTTTTTTTTTTTTTACTTTCGGTTCCAACCGGAACCGTACGGTTCCTGTTGGAACCGTTCGGTTCCAGCGGTTCCAACCGGTTCGGTCAGGGTGAGAACCCTAACCGAACTGGTTAGGTTCCGGTTCGGTTCCGGAACCGGTTGGAACCGAAACCGTCCGGTTCTGTTCCGATTCGGTTCCGGTTCCGAACCGGAACCTTGGCCAGGTCTAGCCGGATGTAGGGTTTGGAATGTATATCCGGTCGGGCGTAATCAAGCCCGTGATACCAGCTGTTTGAATTTTTACATGTAGGTTGACCAAGGGTAACTGTGTCATATTCGATCGGAAGTAGGGTTTTCATGATATATCTGGCCGGATTTACTAGCTAAAGAGAAGGCAGGTCGGATATAGGTAATGGCTGGTCGACTTTTGGCTATATTCCTCAGAGTTCTTTTCCTTCTTGGCATTCATCTTTGCAATTTCCCCAACTTTCAGAGGGTGTCCCCATAAGAGACTCGTCATCGGGCTCTGCATAAAAATGCAGTGTCTACAATGAGATTTAGGTATCCATTTCATAATACTTTGAAATCATTGGCCAGGGTATATTGTAGAATTATTCCGAATTTTTGTGTAAAGAATCACGATTATATGTCTTGACATATGGAATTGTCAACGACAGAGATACGTTTTATCTATATCTCCGATTTAATTTAGCCTAAGAGAAAAAATAACGGGTTTTGGATTAATTTTGAGCGAGTTTGAAGGTTTAATAAGCATTAAATTGGAAGCATTGTGGATTACTTATGAGTTTAAACAAAGGTTCATAAGGGTATTAAGGTAATTCTTATTATCATTTATGTTGTAAATTATTTATAATTTATTCCAAGTCAGTTACATGAGATGTGTCTTTAATTCATGCTTGTTTGATGTGTATGGAATAATAGTAGCCAATTTGATTAGCCTAGAAATGCATGTGTAACTTAATTAGGCTAATTAGTGTAATTAGGCCTAATTGTTGTGTATGACACAAAATTGTCATTCTAGAGTTCCTTAAGCCACTCTTTGTTGACCTAGAATTGTTCTAGAGTTGCTTTTATAGTGGTGGACTCTCAATTAGTTATTAGGGATTTGGATTTATATTATTTTGAATTAATTAGATGATTAATTTGATTAATTATGTAATTAATTCAATTATGGCGTAATTTGTGAAATTGAGATATTATTGATGAAATTAGATTTGTAATAATGCATATAAAAAATTCTTGAAATTTTTGAAATTGTTCCGGAAGCGTTTTGAGAATTTTCTGTAAATATTATATTAGAGACAAAATCATAATATACTAAAATTATGATTATTTAGCCATTACTACAATACTCAAACTATTATAGCAGTGCATATAATGCGTATACAAATACTCGTGCTTTGGGAATTTCCGGTAAAAAATCACATTAGGGTAAAAAATAATAATTTACTGAAATTATAATGATTAGACACTGGTACAGTATTGGATCACTATAATAGTGGGCTGGTTCGATTCCACGACTAAACTGCTTATATACTTTCAGTATTTGGTATTAATGAATGATTATGGTGAAATATGGATAAATTAGAGATATATGATATCGATTAATTTATCCGAACTGAAAATTATTTTAAAAATCGATTTCGTTGGTCGACTCGCTTCCTTACCGCGCCCCTCTGAAAACCCCTACACAAATGTGGTGGTTTCTCGTATTTTTTAAATATAATGTAATTTATAAAAAAAATGACTATATTATAATTTGGTCTTGTGACATAGTCAAAATATTAATTCGGTGGGATAAAATTTAATTTTCATAGAAAATGATAAATACTTTTTATTTTAATATAGAAAAATAAAAATTACTTTATTAACAAACTATATTTTTAATTAATTTATAAAACATATTTTAATAAAAAAATTCATCTGTGCTCACCTCTCAATTACTCCGCCGCTGATTTGGTCTATTGATCATTTATATTGGGTATGTTTATATCACATCCCAGTATATGTAGGACATAATCGGTAGGAGACGGTGTCACCATCTCCATAAGCCTATAACATAACATGCATGACATGACATAATCTGTACGTGACAATGACTTAACCCGAATATACATGGACATAATCTTGTAATCATGACATATTTTTAGAAACATGTCTAACTGACATAACTTACACATAAATTAATTTAAATAACTTTATACAACATGATCTATATACAATAATATCTTGTGACCCCGTGACTTAGTATGGCTAGCATATACAATGTAGACTCATGATATTTTATCCCTAATGACCGTAACTGGTATCCATCTTCTCCAAAGCTTGTCCTCTTCATACATG
>SKCR01041453.1:0-75696 GCA_019454045.1 Zanthoxylum bungeanum
CTTAAACAAACAATTTGTTAAAATCATGCTTAAATCAAAAAGCCCCAAATTTTGCTCAAGAACCCTAATTCGTTTTATGCAACCAATAGCTCAAGATACCATTGATGAGTTTCAATCAAGTCCCAAGATCATAAATCATGCATAAAAACGAGTTGAATACAACCAAGGAGTAAGGCGGAATTCATACTCACATTGATGGGTTTTGATGAAATGAAGAATACAAGCCTTCAAGCTTCTCAAACTCGCGGTAATGGAGCTCCTTGTGCTGCTTGGATGCTCGGTTTTGGTCCTTCTTGTCTCTCCAAGATTCGGCCATGGATGGACTCCATGGAAGCTCCAAGCTTCAAGCTTTTCCATGCTCATAAATTCGTTTCCCTATCACCATAATATAACCCATGTGTGTGCTATCACTACTCTTCTTAATTTGCTTCTCAAAAATTTCGGTCAAACCAGAAAATTTTGTGAAGAAATCGGCTTGAAGCCGTGAGAGGGAGAAGAGAGAAAGATGAAGGGTTTTTGGCTCCAAAAGCCTAAAACCGTGAATCACCAAACAAGAGAGAGAAAGTGATGCTTTTATATATCATTTTATTTTTCTTTATTTACCAAGTAAGTAATATAAAATAAAAGGATATACAAAACTTTAATTAAAAAGTCAAAAAGCAAAAAGCAAAAAGCAAAAGCTTTCAACTTTTCACCCATCACTTCTACTTTTACATCAAGTCACTTCACTTTAATAAAGTGACAACATATCATATCACATCACTCAAAGTGACAAGTGATTTGACAATTGACGGACTAGTGATTTGACGCTTGATGTGACTTGCGTGTCGCGCTTCGAATTCGAAATGCGAATGCGCTCGCAATCAATCTCGAGCTCGGGTTCGCTAATTCCAAATTAACGAATTTTCCGTCGCGTCGTAATTAAATGATTACGCCTAGCGAAATCATATTCACGTCGCTAACGAATTAATTCTAAATTAATTCGTTCGCCCGAATTAAAATCTAATTTTAATTCCGCGTCGAAATCCAATTTCTAATAATATATCAAATATATTATTTTATCGATTAATTCCAAATTAATCGTTCTCTCTTTCAATTAATATTTTATCCCAGATAAATATCTCCGCAATTAATCCCAGATTAATTTTCTCTCTCTTCTAATTAATCCTAGATTAATTAAGTGCGAGTTATACATCATCGGTGAATCTTCAGGAAGCGACCCATGAGATCTCCGGATATGTTGGCAGTAAATACGGTCGTCGGATTATCCGAACACGTAAGTACCTCGTACTACGTTTATACCGATTTACAAGACAAGGTTGGCTTCTAGCAAAGCGCCATGCCTACCCAATTCTCCAGAAATATTCTTACAGGAATATATAGATCTGTATCAAGCGTAGTATACCCTAGTATTGTGTATATCGGCCCAGTATCGGATAGTCACGTGCTAGGGCTGGGGCTGGATAAGTGTCTGCCCCGTCCGAAGCATATGTCGGATGTCTGGTAACTAGTCTCTATAATCGGATATCATGACCTGTTCACAATATCCTGATTGGTTACGCAACACTTAAGAGCACTAATACCATATCCTGCGTGACATCATCTCCAATATGACTGAAGTGATACTTCCGTCTTGACATCACACCCAATACACTACGACTCTCTGATAAACCCAGAAGTGGTGTACGCAAAACCGGTTTAAAGCCCTGTACCACCAAGACCAAAGTCTATCGATTATCGTAAGTATTAGCGATGTAAGTCTCATGTTAAGACTATACACACCTACCTTGATTTCGGCCTCCCATAGACACATAGTCATAATACCAATGGGATTCCGAGGGGTCTATCCAGAGCGAAGCTGTTTCCGTACCATCGGTGAAACACAACCTCCTATCGCACTTGCATAAGTATCCAATACTTAAATATATGAGAACTATGCGGTCGTGCCCTCACAACGCGCACCAGTGCAATACTAGCCTATTCCGCATTATCGATGTCATGTCTCGATAATACTCCGGCTATGGATATTTAATGATTAATCCTTCGGGGATTGATACTGTCTCATATCATTCTCAATCCAGGAACTAATCATATGGACCTCTCTTCATTTATACATTTATGGTGATCTAATCACAAATGATGAGAGTGCAATTTCCTTGTCACATAGTTAATTTGTACAACAACACCGTGATCTGTACAAATAGTGACGCTATGGGTCATATTATCCAACAAAGAGACCATTCTGAACCCAACGGTTTGAGGTCTTCCCTTACAAGGGTTGAGTGCGGCCTTAAATCTTTATCCCGGTTCACACCGGGTGGCGACTCCATCATTCTCTGGTTTAGTCCCCCGCGGGCTATTTCGTACTCCCAACCGGGCCGCTAGCCCGGAACAGCATGTGTCTCCCAGTTTTTGTGTCCCACACTATTCTTTTCTTCGTACCCTTATTATTTCTGCTACTGTAAGTCTTGTTTTGGTACTCCTCACTGACTTGTTCTCAAAAGTCTAGTGCTCTCAAGGGTCATCACCCAAATATACGTACACATGTCATACCTTAAGGATTCACTCCATATGCTAATTGCAACTCTGTAGTAACTTATCTCCTCGATTCCGTACTATTCTGCACATCTACCAAATCACACATACCCGTGGCTAAATCCATTCCAAACCCGTTGTGGTTTGTTCAACTTAGACTACGGTTGGGTACTTATATGACTCACGTGAACTAACACGTAATGGATCTTTAGTTACATTCTGATACTATGAAAACTTGTAGTTAGACACTTTATCGTTACTTACTAGGTATTCTTCTACTACTGTCGGTGCACCTCCACAGCTTTACTTCTAATCTTTTTCCTTTGCACTCTTATAGCCTTCTAATTTGTCTTATGCTATAGTAAGAACTTCCACATTCTATATCTCTGGCTCCTTATCCGAAGGATATCTTTTCCTTTACCTATGCACTATTATGTCTAACATTGGTTCCTTTGTATCTCAATCGTCACTTGACTACTACTTATCTCTGTACCATTCCGTCTATACAACTTTTATGACTCTTTAACTTGAGGCTGTCTCGCACTTTTACTCTGTCCTCATACTCAGTCTGAAGGTCTTCTTCCACTATACCTTAACTCATTTCTGGGAATATCTTGAGGCAATCATCATGATCCATCTCTGCTGTTGTCGTTTATCAAGGGTTGGGAGGGTGTGACCTTGTTCTAAGGTCTTTCTGGTTATGGTGATCTAGTTGCACATGCGGCTTATTTATAAGTTCGGAACCTCCGAGTATACATGTCTGATAACTTTCCTCACACTAGGGTATGACCGCTAAAACTTTCTGGTTGTCTCTTCCAACTTTACTTCTGATTACCTTCGACTATCGAACTCACTACCTCTTTTGCGAAGTCCTTCTAAGGTCGTGCTTTCTAAGAACTTCCTCGTACTATCTCTGTACTTTTTTTCCTATCTTATCTTCGTTGTTTAGCCTTCTAAAGTTATTACTTCCTCTCTATGGGTGCCACTATACTCTCTTTACTATTTTTCCTTAAGAAACTTGCTCTGCTATCTCGGTTCCTTTCTCGTCTCAGTTCCTTGAACCCCTTACACCTTTAATTTTCTAAAAATTCTTTCAATCTCAATTATTTAGGACATCTTTTACTAAATCTCCAGTTCAGGTATTATTTTTTACTATTGGACAATTATAGCCCATAGCGTCACTATTTGTACAGATCACGGTGTTGTTGTACAAATTAACTATGTGACAAGGAGATTGCACTCTTATCATTTGTGATTAGATCACCTAGATATATATAAATGATATTAGGTCCCTATGATTTGGTCCTGGACCGAGAATGATATGAGACAGTATCAGTCCACGAAGGATAAATCATTAAACATCCATAGTCAGAGCATCATCGAGATTGGACATCGATGAATGCATAAAAGACTAGTATTACACTTGTGCGTGTTGTGTAGAGACAACGACATAGTTCTCATATATTTGAGTATAGGATACTCATGCAAGTGTAATAGGAGGTTGTGTTTCGCCGATGGTACGGGAAACAGCTTCGCCCTGGATAAGACCCCCTCGGAATTCCATTGGAAGTATGACTATGTGCCTATGGAAATCTGAAATCAGGATATGTGTATTTGGTCTTAACCTGAGACTTGTACCGCTAATGCATACGACAATCAATATACTTTGGTTGAGGTCATCCAGGGATTTAACCGGTTTCTATGTACGCCAATTCTGGGTATATGGAGAATCGTAGTGTGTTGGGTGTGATGTCAAGACGGAAGTGTCACTCCAGTCATATGGAGATGATGGTCACGTAGGATACGGGACTGGTTCTCTTAAATGTTGCATCTACCGGGATAAAATGACAAGGTCAGGTTTATCCGATTATAGAGACTAGTCACCAGACATCCGACATGTGCTTCGTACGGGGCAGACACAATTCCAGCCCCAGGCCTAGCACTTGATCATCCGATACTGGACAGAAATACGCAATACTACTGTATACTACGCTTGATACAGATCATTTATTCCTGTAAGGATATTTCCGGAGAATTGGGGAGGCATGGCGCTTTGCTAGAGGCCAACCTTGTCTTGTAATTCGGTATAAATGTAGTACGAGGTACATACGTGTTCGGATAGTCCAACGATCGAATTTACTGCCAACATATCCGGGTATCTCATGGGTCGCTTCCCAAAGATTCACCGATGACGTATGACTCGCACTCTAAATTAATCTGGGATTAATTAGAAGAGAGAGAGAATTAATCTAGGATTAATTGCGGAGATTTTTTACCGGAGATAAAATATTCATTAAAGAGAGATAACGATTAATTTGGAATTAATCGATTAATTAATATATTCGATATATTAAACAAAATTGGATTTCAACGCTGAATTAAAATTAGATTTTAATTCAGGCGAACGAGTTAATTTAGAATTAATTCGTTAGCAACGTGAATAGTGATTTCGCTAGGTGTAATCATTTAATTATGACGGAATGGAAAATTTGTTAATTTGGAATTAGCGAAACCGATCCCGAGATTATTTACGAGCGCATTCGCATTTCGAATGCGAGTGCGTGCCACGCAAGTCAAATCAAGCATCAAATCGCTAGTCGCATCTAGCGTCACATCAAGCGTCAAATCACATGTCACTTTGAGTGATGTGACACTTGATTGATTGATGTGATTGATTGATGGTAGTTGTTGGAAAGTTTTGCCTTTGACTTTTTGGTAGCCAAAAAGTGGTAAATCATTTGTTTTATTTTTGGAAAATATAAATGGGTATTAGATACACATTTTATAAAAAAAAACAACACAATTTCCCTCCATCTCTCTTTTGGACGCCCAATGGGCTGTTTTCTCTCCTCTGCACACAACTCACTGCCGTGAGTTTTGGAAGCAAGAGTTGGAAATTTATGGCAAATTTCTTGAGTGCTAGCACACTTACGAGACATGCGAAGGTGATAGGGAAGTCCACCCATGAGCCGGGAACCATTCGACGAAGCTTGGAGCTTGAAGAAGGACTCAAACCGAGCCAAAACCAGTGAAGAAAACTGCACACTGCCGAACTAGTGAAGGAGGACAGCAGTTCGTTTTTGTTGCCTCGTTTGCCTTCGCGTCGCTCAACCGATCGATGTGAGTATTCCGCGACTTCGTCGATGTATTCGCACTTCATTTTCATGCTTGTTTATGATCTTGGGACCATAGAATTTGCCAACAATGGCATCATGAGCTAAAGGTTTGAGCATGGAATCAACTTAGGGTAAAATTTGGGCAAATTGATTTTGAGCATGAATTTGTGAAATTGGATGAATGAATATGCTTAAATGTGTTTGAATTGATGATTGATTGGATCAATTTCATGAAATTGTGATTTGATCATTTTTTTCCCCAAAATTCTATGTTGGTCGAATGTAGAGAGCCCTCTTTTGTCTTGGAATTTTTTTATTTTAATTCATTGGATGAGTTAGAATCAATTAGGATGGTGATTTAATATCGATTGTGGAATTAATTGGATTGAATTTGAATCGGACAAAAAATCCCCAAATTGGCCGAGACTTGTAGCATGTAAATTGGGTTTGATTTTAATCAATTGTGTTGGACAATAATTGATGTAGATGAGCATGATTAGTTATGTTAAATAATGTTTTAGAAATGTTAATTGGGTAATTAATTGTGTATTGCACTTTATGTAATTAAATTGGAAAATTGGATTTTTTTGTGATCTAATTATAATTGGGCCTATTTTGTGAAATTGGGCATAAGTGTTGTAATTGGGCTTTGTTGTACAAAGTTGGGTTTAGGCAAAATTGGTTGGATCCAATTAGGCCCAAAACCACTTCCATAAAGCCCAAATGCGACTTAATGGACCTTTAAAGTTTAATTGGGCCTAATGGGCCAAGATTGATTTCTGGGCTTATGGGGTAACTCCCGGATTGGATTTTGGTTATTTGGTTTGACCCGAGTTGACCAAAAGTCCACGCCTTAATAAATTAATTAAAAGCCCATTGGACTTTAATTAAATTGACGTTGGACGTTAATCGGGCTTTGAGACCCATTGCGATTAAATTTGGAATTTAAGTCGTAAAAGGTTTATTATTAAAGTGTATTATTTAATTTGGAATTAAATAGTGAATTAGAATTAAATACATATTAAATTGGATTTAATGATGTAGTTTAATTTAATTCGAGAATTCGTACTTTGAGTACTTATTCGCAAAAACGAGTTTGACTCGAGCAAAATCAAATCGTTGTTTAAACATTGGATGATCACTAATTATCAGATTAATTAATTGGATTAGATTGATTGATAACATGCTTGTGTGAATACATGGTTGCGATGCATGAATAATGTATATCAGATGGATATTAGATGGGTGGGACAATTTTAGAAATTGTTGTAATAAATTCGATTTATTAAATTGGACCTGCGTGTCCAGCCTTATTACCTCTCATTTCTTTGTATTCTCTTCTCAACTATTCCCCTCAATGTAAATGAGGTTTCTTTTGAAGTGTAGTGTAACGGGTAGAAGTGATACTTGTGCTAGCTGGAGAGAGAAATGGAGAGATTTGATCTAGGATCATTGTGTAAAGTATCCATCCGCATATCATTATTATTTTACATATGCGCTTTATTATGTGTTTAGAATGCATGTGTTAAGGGTGTATGATGATGAGACCTTAACAAAGATAATAAATTGGTTGCCAATTTACACGCGAAAAACCCTCAAATAATATTAAGCGTTTTCCTTCCATTGAGTGATTCTCACTCAAGATCTGAGACGGCATTGGTTTGTTGGCCAAAGTCAAGGCCTTTGTCTGTCGAAGATGTGTTTGAATCACGAGAGCTTTGTTACATGTCAGTGTTTTGTCCAAGTTGTGGTTTGTTGGCCAAAGTCAAGACCACTTCTTGTCCATCGACATTGATTACGAAGCTTTCCATGGTCAATGGGTCGCGTTTGACTGGGATCACTAAGTTTGTTGTGCCAAAGCCAAGGCTTAGTTGATTCAAAGGAAAATGTTAGGTAATACATTGGATGTATTGACATATATAAGATATATGTTTCGGACTTGGATGTCCTCCTACCGGATCTAGGAATTGGATTGGATCCAATCGATCTTAGAGATCTACCTAGTTAATTATCATACAATTTGTTGGCCAAAGTCAAGATTGTGTGATATTTAACGGGATCCTAGCCCACTAGGAAACGCGGTTTCCCGAGTACTCGACAGAGGGTTAGAGGCTCGCCGAAAAATAGTGGGAGGCAAGAATTGAATTTGCAATACTCGTTCAATTACTTGCCATACGCGCTCAAACAAATATCATTCGTCGTAATAAATTAAATGTTAGTTGGACTAATATTTAAATTGTTGTTTTAATAAATAGTTGGACTATATATTCAAACTATTCATTTATAGTTGATTTTTTAATTGGATTATAGTAATCAATATAATTGATTTTAATCTATTAAATTGTAGTTGATTAAATAGTTGGACTATTGTAATCATTATAATTAATAGTACCTTAATCGTTGATTAAATAGTTGGACTATTAAAATCAAGATAAAATTGAAAGATTGACATTTAAAACATAATCCTAGGGAAAATGTATTTAAATGTTTAATTTTCAAATTGGGAATAAAATTTTAGGATGGTCCTGGAAAATAATAAGTTACTTTATTTGATAAAATAATGTATTATGCCTAAGCCAGGAGTTAAGCAAATAGTCGAGCATAATCTTTGGAAGATTTATGTAATGATAACTTTAGTGCTTAATCCATTAAGCTTGTCGCAGTAGACTCCTTAATTTCTGAATCAGAACTAAGGATTAGATCCTTAAAGTATGATAATGAAATTGAAGGATCTTCATAAATCTATGTTTAGATTTTAGAAGTACTAAAATTGCAATAATAACTCTTGGAGAGTTAATGACTATTCTCAAGGAGATAAAGTCGAAGTTTGCAATTAGGCAAGTATCGCAAGGCGCACCTTACTTCGATATTCTAGAAGGCCAAGGCTTGGCCAAAGGCTTCTGGAGTGTTGAAATGGGCAAAGGCAAAGTCATTATAATCTTCTGGGAAGATAAAGGACATATCCCAAAATGTCTGCCCAAATGTGGCAAACGGGATCGCGGAAGCGTGACTGCCATTTGGACAAAGCAGACATGAAGGAATTGAAGACGAGCAAGGCTTTGACTTCAAATATGTTTGTCAACATTATATTCACTACTAGTATTAAAATTAGATTTTAAATACTTAGTGTGATACATAAATATATATTGATATTCGGAATCTATTTTAAACAGGATACTGACTTCAATTGAGATTTAATCTGCGAATCGGAAACGGGACGAAAGTCGCTGTTTTAACCGCAGATACCTAAGTTTAGGAACTTCCTTCGGGTGTGTACTTAAATTAGGAAACTGTTATAATGTAACTAGTTTGACTAGAAATATTATCTCTTTATCAGTGTTTAACCCGCCGCGGGTGAATCTTTATATTCTAGAACACTAAAGTGTTTTATTATATAAAGATGATATTGAGATAAACACATTAGATGTGAATAACAATATTTATATTTTGAATATAAACAAATCTCAAATATATATTATGACAAATAAATAGCTCAACTGATTTGATCAGATGAAACTAATTGTGGCATTGTTGTCGGGGACACAATTAAACAAGACTCGTATATCCGCCATTTTGAAGAGTGGGTACTAGGACTAATTTGATTCCATTCAAATAAAGTCTACGAATCTAGTTTATTGGGCAAAGTGCCTAAAACACTATTTACTTGGTAAAAGTGTAAAAGCCACCGATCTGTTAGCCCTAGTTCATAGTGAAGCAAGTGGGCCCATGTCTAGCTAGGCTAGATGTGGATATGAATTTTTCGTGACCTATACGGATGTGGCATCGCGTAATGGTTGTGTGTTTCTTTTGAAGAACACAAATCGGAAACTTTTTACAGTTTCGACACAAAATAGACAAACAGATCGGCTATAGTATTATACCATCACGGTAAGACCATAATGGAAAATACTTAAGCAATAAGTTTCTATTATACTTGAAAGAATAAAGTGTTCTTTCAAATGAGGACTCCTCCCGGAACACGTCATTTTGACGGTGTGTCCGAACGGATAAACCAAATTTTGTTGGACATGATAAGGTTAATCATGAGTCGCTCTGAGCTACCATTTCCTTCAACGGATAAGTTTTAAACAGTGCAAGAACATATTAGATATGAACAGGAAAGAAACCGGGTTTCTCATTCCTGATAATTTGGGATGCTAGGCATATGTTTAGATGATACCAAACTAGAACCCAAATTGGATAAGTGCCAAATGTAGGTTATCATAGGGATACCATAAGTATTGTACTTATACAACTCATGAGAGAACAATTAGATTGTTTCTCGCCATGCCGTTTTCCTAAGAGGAATACCGATATGCAGTGGTAAATGGGAGGATAGTAAAACTCCATGAAATTCGGAGTAATACTATTCCAGGCATCGAATCCTAATGGAACATAAATAGTTCATCAAGGATGAAACTATTACCATTAATCTTCGTATACACAAGAACCGCGTAGGTCGGAGAGAGTCAGAAAATAACCTGGGGTATGGGTTTCTGATCTCGCCTCATAAAGATGTATATCTTATTGAGGTATACCAACTAACTACGTATGAGGAAGTGATACAAGGTATCGACTCCATATTATGACAAAGTGTCATGAGTCCGAAATGGATTCCATGTATATCAACTATATTTTGATACTAGTTGATGTACCGCAAGGCATTGTGCCTATTGGTACTGTATAAGTCTTCAAGGAAGACATACATGGAGGGCAACATACCAACATATAAAGCTAGGCTTTTAGCGGAAAGGTATCGTTATCAATATTGTGTTGATTGCGATTCAACCTTTTACCTGTTGCCACGGTAAATCCATTTGGATAATGCTTGCTAAAGTTGCGTATTTCATTTATGAAATATAACAGCTTAACAGGAAAATCACTTTCCTGAAAATGAAACCTTTTGGAGGATGTTTACAAGATCCTGACGATTTTTTCGTACCAAAACTAGCAAACAAGGTTTTCAGGTTATTCGATCCATGTTTGGATTGAAGCAAGCATTAGGTTCTTGGAATTGTTGTTTTGATGTAATCATAATGGTGTATGATTTAATTCAAAACGAATTGATTCTTGTGTATATAAAGGGGTTAGTGGGAGCGCACTGACAGTGGCTGTCCAATAAATAATGATAATATGTCATTTCTTGGAAATGATATTCCCATAATAACAATCGGTGAAAGCTTGGCTTTCGAGAAAATTCTCCGAGAAACCGTACATTAAAAAATGTACGCTACCTGATGTCTCATACGCTTTGAGCATATGGATTCACAAACAGGCCAATCCATGTGATAGTCATTGGATTGATGTTAAGAACATCCGTTAGTATCTGAGAGATCTAAGGATGATGTCTTAATCTATGGAGAAAGAGAACTTGAAGTGACTGGGATCACTACTGCAAGTTTCCTAACCGATAAAACGACTATAAGTCGCAAACGGTACTACAAAGTTTGAATAACGGAACAGTGTGCTGGAAATCTTCCAAGCAAGATACTGTTACCGAATAAACAACAAATGCGGGTTATTGCTGTAGCTGAGGCGGCAATAGAATCTATTTGGGTCGATAATAAATCTAATTAGATTAGAAATAATTCTGTTAGCAGCTGAGCTAGGCGTCAGCACAGGCTAAAGAATTAATGGTCTCATCAACGATCCAGATACATACTTCGATATTCATCTGATTCGTTCGGATCATACATCGTGGCGATGTGATGATCGTATAAATCGCATGAGACGATAATTATACAAATCCGCTGACGAAAACATTTCTCAGCAGTTTGAGCCAACCGTACATAGTTCGAGTGTCAAGCACTTGAATGACTGGCTATAGGCCAAGTGGGAGATTGTTGGACAATTATGACCCATAGCGTCACTATTTGTACAGATCACGGTGTTGTTGTACAAATTAACTATGTGACAAGGAGATTGCACTCTTATCATTTGTGATTAGATCACCTAGATATATATAAATGATAGGAGGTCCCTATGATTTGTTCCTGGACCGAGAATGATATGAGACAGTATCATTCCACGAAGGATAAATCATTAAACATCCATAGTCAGAGAATCATCGAGATTGGACATCGATGAATGCGTAAAAGACTAGTATTACACTTGTGCGCGTTATGTAGACACAACATCATAGTTCTCATATATTTGAGTATAGGATACTCATGCAAGTGTAATAGGAGGTTGTGTTTCGTCGATGGTACGGGAAACAGCTTCGCTTGGATAAGACCCCCTCGGAATTCTATTGGTAGTATGACTATGTGTATATGGAAATCCAAAATCAGGGTAGGTGTATTTGGTCTTAACCTGAGACTTGCACCGCTAATGCATACGACAATCAATATACTTTTGATGAGGTCGTCCAGGGTTTTAATCAGTTTCTGTGTACGCCAATTCTGGGTATATCGAGAATCGGAGTGTGTTGGGTGTGTTGTCAAGACGGAAGTGTCACTCTAGTCATATGGAGATGATGGTCACGTAGGATACGGGACTGGTTCTCTTAAATGCTGCAGCTATCAGGATAAAATGACAAGGTTAGGTTTATTCGATTATAGAGACTAGTCACCAGACATCCGACATGTGCTTCGTATGGGGCAGACACAATTCCAGCCCCAGGCCTAGCACGTGATCATCCGATACTGGACAGAAATACGCAATACTACGGTATACTACGCTTGATACAGATCATTTATTCCTGTAAGGATATTTCCGGAGAATTGGGGAGGCATGGCGCTTTGCTAGAGGCCAACATTGTCTTGTAATTCAGTATAAACGTAGTACTAGGTACTTACGTGTTCGGATAGTCCGACGACCGAATTTACTACCAACATATCCGGGGATCTCATGGGTCGCTTCCCAAAGATTCACCGATGACGTATGACTCGCACTCTAAATTAATCTGGGATTAATTAGAAGAGAGAGAGAATTAATCTGGGATTAATTACGGAGATATTTTATCTGGGATAAAATATCCATTAAAGAGAGATAACGGTTAATTTGGAATTAATCGATTAATTAATATATTCGATATATTAAACGAAATTGGATTTCGACGCGGAATTAAAATTAGATTTTAATTCGGGCGAACGAGTTAATTTAGAATTAATTCATTAGTGACGTGAATAGTGATTTCGCTAGGCGTAATTATTTAATTACGACGGAATGGAAAATTCGTTAATTTGGAATTAGCGAAACCGAGCCCGAGATTATTTGCGAGCGCATTCGTATTTCGAATGCGAGTGCGGCACGCAAGTCAAATCAAGGGTCAAATCGCTAGTCGCATCTAGCGTCACATCAAGCGTCAAATCACATGTCACTTTGAGTGATGTGACACTTGATTGATTGATGTGATTGATTGATGGTAGTTGTTGGAAAGTTTTGCCTTTGACTTTTTGGTATCCAAAAAAGTGGTAAATCATTTGTTTTATTTTTGGAAAATATAAATGGGTATTAGATACACATTTTATAAAAAAAAACAAACAAATTTTTCCTCCATCTCTCTTCTCTCTCTTTTGGAAGCCCAATGGGCTTTTTTCTCTCCTCTGCACACAGCTCACTGCCGTGAGTTTGGGAAGTAAGAGTTGGAAATTTGTGGCAAATTTCTTGAGTGCTAACACACTTACGAGACATGCGAAGGTGATAAGGAAGTCCACCCATGAGCCGGGAACCATTCGAACGAAGCTTGGAGCTTAAAGAATGACTGAAACCGAGCCAAAACCACTGAAGAAAACTGCACACTGCCGAACCAGTGAAGGAGGACAACAGTTCATTTTTGTTGCCTCGTTTGCCTCTGCGTCGCTCAACCGATCGATGTGAATATTCCGCGACTTCGTCGATGTATTCGCACTTCATTTTCATGCTTGTTTATGATCTTGGGACCTTAGAATTTTCCAACATTTACCTAGTATTTTCCTTCTCATCTTAGTTCCTTGAATTCCTTATATCTTTATTTCCCTGGAAACTCCGTCATCTTTGATTGCTTAAGGCATCTCTTATTAGTTCTTGGGTTCATGTATTATTCTTTATCTAATTTCTCCTTCTCATTACCATGAGTCTCTTTATAAGTTACTCACTTTAATCCTAAGAGTCATTCTCCCTAATTTCTTTGTATTTATAAGTCTTTACCTTTTTAAAGGCTCCTTAATTTATTGATGGCCTCTAGACTAGCTCAACTTATTGTGACTTCAAACTATTCTGGCTCATGCTGCTTGTCTATGTCTCTTTGAACTCATCGATTTGGCTGTCTAGCTATCTCGCAATTCTTTTAACCTATTAATTGCTCTTCTTTACTGGTCCTTCTTTTTTCTAGACTCTAAGTTGAGCGGGGAGCATATATATTCTATAGGAATCTGTGGATACGCATTCTGTTTAACATTTAAGCTTGATGATAGTTGGATTAGATGTTTTCCTACTTTTCTAGAATCAAGGTTTCTAAAAGGAAGGGCCATCATTCGCTCTGCATGAATCTGGTTGACTACTCCATATCTTAAGGTCATTTGTCCCTTATCGATTACTCGGGGGTCTTCACTTAACTTGTTGTCTCCAAACTTCATTTATTATATCACTATACGTACTGAATCCTCTTGACATTTTTTTCCTTCTTACTGTCTTCATATTTTACCTCTTGGCTCTATGTCATACTACTAGGGCTAGTGGTGGTTTTCTCTTCTAACTGCTTCCTAGATCTTCATTCTATTTTCTTGCTATAAGTCTTAGCTATGGCACTCTGCTCTATGATCTATACTGCTACTTTTATCACTTCTAAATGCCTCCAACCTCACGGGTCTATTCTTGTATACTCCCGCAAATTTCTACTGACTTTGGGCTAATTTGTAGGTTCTACTAGGTTTGATCCATCCTGTGCACTTCTACTAGCACTGCAAGCCTCTTGCTAACTTGCCTTGGTCTTTGGGCTATGCTAGGTTCTCTTTCTTATATCCTCAAAACTTCCTTAATCTCTTTCTGGGTGATCAATCTTCTGAATGCTTCCATTCCTTATGATGAACTGTCATTGGCTCCTGAAAATGGCCTATATCTATACTGGTAGGGGTTAGGGCAAACATCTTATATCTTAATGGGTTTTAGTATCCTTGTTCTGGTGATCTGTGTCCTGGTAGAGTCTATTTCTCATGTAAGGTAGGTATGAGGTAGTCTCTGTCAGGGCAGCTTCCTTATCTGGTGTTACTGGAGGGTTCGAAGACTAGATAGTTTAGGGTTTTGTCTCTATCGGATTGCTGGGGGGTAAGGCAACTAACCGTTTCTATTTCTGCTTGTGAGTCAGGGTTTGGGGATCTGGAGTTCTCTAAATCCTTTTTGACATATAGGTTCATTGGGACTCCCACGACTAATCTCGATTTCCTACTTCTGTTATCTTATTGGTTATTCTTCATTGCTCGGAGGAATTCACTATCTATATGAAGTGCTTGGTGGCTATGGAATTGGCTTGAAGGAAACTTTTCTGAGGAGGGTTGGAATCTTACATCTACTGGCAAATTCTGTTACTTGCTGGGGCTTTACTATTCTCTTGGCTATTATGGGATCATGTACTAGTCCGATTTAGTATCTCTTTCTTTCTTACTTCTGATCATTTAGGCATTCTTATACATTTCCTTACTCTTCTTCTAGCTTTCTCTATCTCTTTCTACTTTTCTGGGTGGATATTTTTAAGAGTGATCGGATACTGGAGAGGTAGTGCCTCACATACGAGTATCCCGGGCATACTGCATATAACAGACCCCATCACTCTGCCCACTACAGTCACTGACTCCCTAGACCATGCTCTGATACCATCTTTATAACATCCCCGGACATCTCCAGCATGTGATAGGCCGTACTAACCCGATAAGCCTCTTACTCAAAAATCATAACAATACTTACTCGTTCCTCTAGTTATTTATCATAAGTATGGCTCCATAGCCAAAATTAACAACTGAACATGCAAACTAACTTTAATTGCTGAAAACATAATTACATATGTCTTTACAATGACCGACACATAATCAGGAACTAACTTATGACTTCTATTTGACCTGACTAGACTCTCACTCTTTCTGACTCGAACTGGTGGGCTCCAACCCTAGTGACTACATCAGTATCTGTATTCCTGAGCTCATCCTCCAAGAAAACCTGAAACCATAGAAAACTGTGAGTGAGGGGGGGTTAGATCGCCGTACGATCTAAATGAGTGGACTATAAAATTGAAATGCTGCAATAAAATCATTTAGTTATGAAATCAAAATCTGAAACTTTTTTCTGAAAATTTCGTCTGAAATTTCTTTTATAAAGCCTGTCTTTCTGAAAACTGCTTTTGAAACTCTCGTTTCTGTAAACTATTTCAAAAATCTGATTTTCCGAAAAAAAAAAAAAAAAAAAAAAAAAAAAAAAAAAAAAAACTGTTTACTGAAATTCTGATCAATGTGAACTACTTTGTATCTGAAAAACCTTGACGTATGAGAACGTTACGTATCGCTGTCCCCTCATACGCCTAACTGTAGCCAGCAGTGCAAATCCATGACTTTGGGGCGTTATTTTTCACCGTCCCCCAAAGCATGCCATTGTTGTCTCTGAAACTGGTGGTCTTTGGGCGTTACGTATCGCCTTCCCCCAAACCACAAAACTAGAATTGGGGTTGCAGATCTATGCTACCACCCAAGCTCTGAAACTAGGGTCTAGGGGCGTTACGTATCGCCGTCCCCTAGCCATGCTCTAGGATCTGAGTGAGTTACGTATCGCGTCCCATCAGTCCTCTACATGTGCACATGTCTGTGTCCATCAATTCCAATAGTCTCAAGTTATATACTGGGGTGAGTTTTTCCTTCATGCCCCGAAATCATAAAACCATGATTTGTATCTGAAAACTGCAATAAATATTTCCTGAAAGGATTTCTTTCTCAATTAAAACTTAAACCATAACTTTGTATGAAATAATTGTAAAGAAAATCTTCTAACGCCCTAAAGTGTAAAAATGTAAGTCTGAAACTGAAATAACATTGTAAAACTCAGTTTAAAAGGAGAGTGTCGACTCAGTGTTTTGGAATCTGGTTGGCACTAGATCCCTTATCGAAGGATATTGCGGTTCATGTGGATAATCTATGATCGGGAACTTAATTAGCATGTTAGTTGTAAGAATGAATAACAGAATTTAACTAAGCTAATTAATGTATCAATATATCTTATCTATAAGGCTTATCGTGCTTATATCTCGATGTAAGGTTTACCTACGAACTGATACGAGACCTATAAGGCCGCCTCAAGCATGCTAGAAATGAACATGGATGGCTTAAGACTAATTTGGGCCACACTTTGAACTCGCGTCATGATGCAGGTCAGGGCGCGTCGTGACACGCATGAACCAGAAGCGTGCCCAAATTTTATTCTTTCGCGTCGCGACGCCAAAACCCTCCAGCGTCGCGATGCGACGCAATTCTCAGGTTTTCTGTTTTTCTTCTCCAACTTCAATTCACCCAAATACTCAACCCTAAAATTCCCATACTAAATACCATTGTTCAATACACCATACTACTCTCAATTCTACATAAACTAAATCATTTTTAATCAAAAATCAACTTCAATTATCCCATATAATCCATAAGATTAAATCTATTTCATCACTTTAATCTCATTTCATCACTTTAATCTCACATTCTTAACTAACCCAAAAATTAGAGATTCCACTCAATTCCCACACATTTCATGCTACTAAAAGCAATTTCTAATATGCTTATATCATTTATCTATTATTTTAACATCAAAATCCAAAATCCAAAATTTGGGTCAAAGGCCCTTACCTCATTTCATTATTGTTTCCTTCACCCTCCAAGTATCCCAAGGTTGCCAAGCTTTTCTCTATTTCTTTTCTTCTTCTTTTCATCACTTCTTCTTCTTCTTTCTTTCTTCTTTTTCTTCTTTCCTCCCATCTTCTCTCACGTCTCTTCCTTTCTTTTTTGTTCCAAAATTTTTTGATTAGAGAATAGTGAGCCCTTTATATAGTGGGGGTTGTATGATATTTGGAAAGTTGGGGAAAAGAAAAGTGAGAAGTGTGTAGGAAATTTGAGATTTTTACATTTGACCCCGAAATTACTATTCATCTGAATTTTGACTTGCATTTTTGACCTATTTTTGGTCAGATTTTAGAAAACTGTTCAACGCAGAAGTTGTAGGTCTCGATCTCAGCTTTCCGAAAAAATATAAAATTCATAAAAATTTGGGTTCATATGAAAAGGTTATGCCCCAAATACCACAGGCTGTCCAATAGGGAATACTGTACAGTCTCGTCCCGGGACTTTGAGGAATTTACCGATTGTCCCCAAAGTCATTCCATGAGTATATTTGAGTCTCAATATACTTTATTTTATATGCATTCATCCCTTTCATAACAGTGCATTTGTATACAGTAGTAAAAACTACCAGTCGTTACAAATTCTCCCCTCCTTAATTAAGATTTGTCCTCGAATCCTTTTTTTTAAAAACTTGGGATCTCACCACATACCCCCGGGTTCACGGCCTCGCTCCAAACCATCATCCTTAACTGACTTCATATTTGAAACCATCTTGCTTTACCTGCCCGAACTCTTACTTTTCTATAAACCAACTCATGCTTGTCTCAGTCTTTCCTTTATCTTGGCTTCTGTTTCATGCTTCGTACTTTTGACTTTAGATCGAGAGGGGACTCATCGTCCTGTTTTCATAACTTCCTGCTCCTTACTTACTCAACGGCCATGTCTCAAATCTTATGGTGCATCAATGAATCTCACTCTTAGACTTTTTCTTTATACTTTATTTACTCCAGCTCATTTCTTACTTGAGCTATTAATTCTGAATGGTACTAGGTTCGTGGTTTACGTCCACTCCTTCGATTTCTTGACTGATTAGACTATTTATTTCTAATCTACGAGAAGACATATTCTAAGAGTCTCTTTGCTAAGAACTGAACTCTCTCTTAACTTATTCTGCACCACTATTGGGCTAGGCTTTTGCACCTTTACTGACAGATCTTTTATCTCTATTATTTGCACTTTCTTGTAACCGGGCTCTTTTACTTTGGCTTTTACCCCGGAAGGTACATACATACATATGTTTATACTAGGCTGATTACCGGTTCCTCACTATAATTTCTTGTCTCTGCTTATCTGTATGACTTAGGACTTTGTAATGTAGGCCCTTACTTCTTAGGTGCATTTGTCCTATATTATTGTTCACCTAATGGGTTTGTACTAAGAAAGTTAGGTTTGGTAGTTTCGCTGGGAGCTGAACTGTATGCACATTTCTACTTAAACTGCACTCTTGCTATAGACGGGGATGCTGGCAATTCAGTTCTGACTATAATCTATTCTTTTCTTCATACCCTTATTTTTACTGCTACTGTAAGTCTGGTTTCGGTGCTCCTCACTGACTTGTTATCCAAAGTCTAGTGCTGTCAAGGGTCATCACCCAAATATACATACACATGTCATACCTTAAGGATTCACTCCATATGCTAATTGCAACTCTGTAGTAATTTATCTCATCGATTTCGTACTATTCTGCACATCTACCAAACCACACTTACCCGTGGCTAAAACCGTCCCAAACCCATAGTGGTTTGGTCAACTTAGACTAGGGCTGGGTACTTATATGACTCACGTGAATTAACACGTAATGGATCGTTAGTTACATTCTGATACTATGAAACCTTGTAGTTAGACACTTTATCTTTACTTACTAGGTATTCTTCTACTACCGTCAGTGCACCTCCACAGCTTTACTTCTAATCCTTTTCCTTTGCACTCTTCTTGCCTTCTGCTTTGTCTTATGCTATATTAAGAACTTCCACAGACTATATCTCTGGCTCCTTATCCGAAGGATATCTTTTCCTTTACCTATACACTATTATGTCTAACATTGGTTCCTTTGTATCTCAGTCGTCACTTGACTACTACTTATCTTCCTACCATTCCGTCTATACAACTTTTCTGACTCTTTAAATTGGGGCTGTCTCGCACTTTTACTCTGTCCTCATACTCAGTCTGAAGGTCTTCTTCCATTATATCGTCACTCATTTCTGGGAATATCTTGAGGCAATCATCAGGATCCATCTCTGCTGCTGTCGTTTATCAAGGGTTAGGAGGGTGTGACCTTGTTCTAAGGTATTTCTGGTTATGATGATCTAGTTGCACATACGACTTATTTATAAGTTCGGAGATGCTTGGCATAGACAAATTTAATATGGGAAAATGAAATAGTAATTGTATCTTGAAGATGCTTGGCAATAAAAGACTTTGAGGATAGTAGTTTAATTTCAAGTTTTGTTTAATGTTGGTTTTGTTGAAACCAAGTAAGGGTGAGATTTAGGTTCGGTTTTTACTTTTGTTCAATTTGGAGGTTTCAAATCAAACCGAACACTACCGGAATTTAAACTCGAATCGTCTGATCGGGGTGGATCGGATTATGGGTCAGGTCGTGGGTTATTGTAATGTCCTGGGCCCTGGCGACAAAATTAAAATTTTGCATCCTGAAGTGCAAATCTTCATTCATTTCTCTGTTTCCTGCGTGGACAAAATCAAAGTTCCCCAAGGCAAATCCATAATGAAACAACATAATTCATATATATTTTTTAAATCAAAGATCACAGTTATTGCACTGTTACATCTAACATCCACTTCAACACCTAACAACCTAATATCGATTTCAAATACATGTATTTGAATAAAATTGGTCAAATAATCATTATTTTTATCTTTTTCTTTTGTTCATTAAAATATATCGATCATTTTTTTTTATATAAAATATTTCTTATATATTGGGAAATATTTAATTTTTAATTGAAATTTAAGAGAAAGAAAGACCCACACGTCTTGTGCTTGTTGTTTTAAGGAAACAAAAATTTAGAGGAATAAATTTTTTTTTTACATTTTAATAATATTCATATATTCAAATAATTTATATTCTAATTTCTCCAAAATATACAATTACTTAAGATATAATATCATTAGAATATCACTAAAAAAATATCCTCTAAAATTATCATTCGGGAAATTAATGTTGACCCAAATATGAAAACCACGCGCATATTTTTATCGTTTTTGTTATACGTGGACCATTTGATAGTCGTCCCACTTCATAGGACTTCGAAATAATTTCCCCAATTTTGAATTGATCCTGAAACTTATATACAAAAAGTTCACCCCAAAAAAAAATTAAAAAAAATAAAACAAGATTCATATTGTACATAGATTTGAACATGCACATGAAGTCACTTACACATTTACATGGAGAAAAAAGGGTAAATAAATAATAAATCAATAGGCTGTTTCTTAAATTTACAGCACAAAACAGATGATTTACTTCCAAATTGGTGGATTTGGGGGCGTTTTCACAATCAAGACAGGACAATGACATTTTGTGCGCAGTGGATTGCTAACACTCCCTAAGAAAGCACTCCAATTCCCCCCCCCCCAAAAAATAAAATAAAAACACAAACAAAACAAAACAAACAAATGAGAGCATCGGCTCACTCATTATAACTTGTGTTGATTTGGTCTTTTATCATATTATGTATATTTAATTATCCGTTGAAATTAATTGTTGTTAATTATTTGGTGTTGTTAATAACAACAATTATTAATAATCATTTGGAAATTATTAAGTTAATTATTTGGTGTTGTTAAATAACAACAATTAGTAATAATTTCATGTTGGAAATTATTAAGTTAATTATGTGGTGTTGTTAAATAACAACAATTAGTAATGATTTCATTACTAAGTAAACAACAAGAGTTGTTAATCAAATAATTAAGTAACAACAAGAGTTGTTAAGTGACAACAATTAGTAAAATGTTAAATGGGGAACATATGGTACACCCATGATGGTAACATTTTTGGAAGGGTTAGAAAAGGTCATTATGCATCCTAATATGTGATTAATAGTAATCAATGCATGTGATTACATAGTGACTTGATTTCCCTCCTATAAATAAGACCATTTGCTTATTGAGTTAAGCAATCAATTAAGTTTGATTAAGAGGTCTCTACAAGCATAAAAGGTATGCAATTGTGTTGTGGTTAATATAGATTTATTTCAATTAGCATGTAAATAAATCTAGGACTAGTAATACATGTATGGTTAGATCCTAAGAGGACAAACATGTAAATATATTAGGGATTATGTTTCCTAACATTGGTATCAGAGCTTAAATGCATGTATTCTAGTTGGATTACACAAAAATTGCATGAACATGCATGAAAAATGTTGAAAATGCTTCTGTTTTTTGTTTTTAAAAATGATTTTCTTCCAACTTTGGGCCGTAATAACTCTCTGTAGAAAATTGATAATCGCATGTTCAAATATGTTTTGAAAACTAGGTCATGAGATCTTCAATTTGGTATATCATTTGCTTAATTTGGATTAAAATTGAGAAAGATATGGACCCTAGAAGTTGGCTAGATGAATCTGTTTTTACCCAGAAAAACACTCCCAGAAGAGTAGCGTACTACATGTCATCCGGTATTTAGAGAAGAGGACGACAAGTCGTCCGGATACTGTACGACAAGTCGCGTGTGCCTCGTTCAGACGACATGTCATCGGCTTATATACGACAAGTCGTACGCATAACACCGAGAAGGACATGTCTCCGAAACATGATCACCGACAAGTCGGCTTAGTAAAAGATCCAAACGACATGTCATACGGCCACCGAACAAGCGGACGACTCGTCTGCGCGTGTGACTTGGCGAGGCTGGCCGGCGCGTGAGGCGCGTGAGGGCGAGTGGGAGCCCGTGGCCGGCGCGTGGAGCGCGTGGAGGCGCGTGAGCCACTCCTGGGCGCGCGGGTGGTATCCGTGGCCGTGTTGCCCGTGTTGGTCATGTCTGTATCGGTTTGCTTCGGTAATTCCGATCCGTCATGGTTAAATGTCTAATCTTTTTTGCATATTGTATTAATCGCCATGATAAATTTGTTTTATCATATAAACTTTGTGTTTATGTAAATATCTTTGATTTTGTGATGTTTATTTTAGTCAATGTAACTTTGTGTTTCATTATATTGATTTTTTCTTGTATTTGTTGCAGAAAAATCATGGCGATTATTCGAAGAATTGCAAAAGTGATTACGACACCCACAGACCGGGAGATGATAAAGACATGTTGATGGAAATGGATAAATATCGAATGAGTGAAAGCGATGATATGATTTCGCATATCATCACTTTCAATAACATGTTACAGGAGTCTATCTGGGCAGGTAATTGGATAGGACAGCCGAATAGATTCAGATTACTGAGAAACACTCTCCCCAAGATATGGCAAAAACAACTTACTCGTATTTGGATATTAGTAAAACGTGAGGAAAAACATGTTCCTTATAATAAAGCCATTGAGAGGTTAGCGGTTCAGTATCTACGCATAAGGCAAATAATAATATTTTCCTTCGATGTCCCTGAAACGTTGTAAGGATCCTAAATTTGCTATAGGTTTTCCATGGCTGTCCAAGATCAATTACGAGTTACCCAAAGAGTTTGAGGATTCGTATCCAAAAACATATATGAGTTGGGACTCTACAACTGGGAAAATTATTATGTAAAATATTAATTTCTTTCATGTTATTTATGTGTGTAATGATTGTTACTTCACGGCATGTAAATATTGTATTTATATGTATGAATGTTTCATGTTGAATTTAATTTATGTAATTAAATCAATGATTGTCATGTACAATGGTCGCATGATTAAGATGTTCTAAGAATTTATGTAATTTTTTAGAAAATGATTTTACATGATTGATTATGTTGATAATATTTTTACATTGGGTAATTGGATGATGATTGGACACATAGTGGCCTTTTGACTCCAACCCCATTGAAGAATTTTATTAAACATAATTCGTTTCATGATAAAATAAATAAAAGTATTAACAATTGTGCATGAATGTCTGTAGAAACTTTGTGTTTTTAATATGGCTTCCGCAACAAAGAACATTATTGCTGAACTCAACAAGGGTGAGAAACTGAATGGCGATAATTATGAAATTTGGAGCATGAAAATCCAATATGTGCTAGAAGAACAAGAGGTTCTTGAAACTTTGAAAATGAGCATGGATGAACCTGAACAGGGCACTACGGCCCAACACAGGCGAGACCGAGAGGCTTATGAGGCCTGGAAGAAAAAGAATTCATTGCCCGCATTACGTTGCTGAGCAGTATGGATAATGACCTAATGAAAGAGTTCAGGAAATATGACATGGCTAAGGACATGTGGTCCACACTAGCTGAAAAGTTTGGTAGTACCTCAATAACCAAACTCAGGTCACTGACAATCAAGTTTGACACATACAAGAAACGTCCTGAGTTCACTATGTCAAAACACTTGAGGCAAATGTCAAACATGATTACTGAACTGGCAGATGCTGGACATGTTCTTACAGATGAACAGAAAGTCCAAGCGGTCATTCGTTCTCTTCCAAATAGCTGGGAGCATATGAAAATGCATTTGACCCACAATGAGAGCATCAAAACCTTTGATGATGCCAAACGTCACCTTGAATTAGAAAGCGACCGCCTTGCGGCTGCTAAGTCAAATGCTGAAGTGTATATGACAGAAACTAGCAAACCTGGGGGTTTCAAAAAGAAAAGAAAATTTCATGGTGGTGGGTTCCAGTTCGGAAAAGAACAAAATTCTTCTAAGCCAAAAAAGAAACAGAAAACCAATCAACATGGGAAAGGAAAACGTCCTACCAAAAAGAAAAACATGGCAAAGGTTAAATGTTTTAACTGTGGTAAGAAAGGTCATTTTGCTCGTGACTGCACTGAGCCTAAAAAGGTGAATACCTTTCGTGCATATTTAAATGAAATATGTGTTTCAAGTTCAATCTTTCTAACTGAATCTAATCCTTTGTGGACTGTAGACTCAGGAGCCACAGACCATGTAGCGAAGGATAGAGATGCCTTCGTGGAATTTCGGCGAATTTCACCTGGGGTGAAGTGGATATATGTTGGCAACAACTCACGGGTTGAAGTCAAAGGCATAGGAACATGCAAGTTAGTCATGCATGGTGGAAAAACTTTACTACTACATGATGTATTGTTTGCTCCACAAATTCGTCGAAATTTAGTTTCTGTGTTGGTTTTGGTTAATTTAGGTTTCAATTTGAACTTCCATAAATTTGGTGTTGATTTGTACTTAGGTACAATACACTATGGTTCTGGTTATTTTCTTGATGGTTTTATTGTATTGAATGTTGAATGTTTCAATCACAATTCCAGTTTTTCGTTTGTTACTTCAACTGTCAATAATGATGGTGATGTAATGTGTGGCATGCTAGACTTGGCCACATTGGCCAGCAAAGAATGAACAGATTAGCCAAAGAAGGCTTTCTGGGAAATATTGAGAATGGTAGAATTGTCAACCTGTGAATATTGCTTGGCAGGAAAAACTGCGAGAAAACCATTTGGAAAAGGGACTAGAGCAGAATTTCCATTACAATTAATTCATTCAGATATCTGTGGTCCAATGAATGTCAGGGCAAGGCATGGAGCATCTTATTTCATCACATTATAGATGATTTTACTCGCTTTGGTTATGTCTATTTGATTGCTCATAAATCCGAAGCATTAGAATGTTTCAAGAAATTTATGAATTTGAAAGAAAATCAATTGGACAAGAAAATTAAAGCACTACGCACTGACCGTGGTCGTGAGTACTTATCTGATCAGTTCAGAGAATTATGTGATGAAAAAGGAATTAGTCGTCAGTTGACTACTCCTGCTACTCCTCAACAAAATGGTGTTGCGGAAAGAAGAAATAGAACTCTTCTTGAATGGTTAGGTCTATGATGGCACAAGCAAATTTGCCTATAACCTATTGGGGTGATGCATTATTAACTGCCACATATGTACTTAACCGAGTGCCATCTAAATCTGTGTCCACCACACCATATGAGTTATGGACAGGTCGTAAACCAGATATTCACTTTCTAAAACCTTGGGGTTGTGCGGCTTATGTTCATGTGCGTTCTCACGAACATGGAAAGTTAGGCCCAAGAGGAAAAAAGAGTATCTTCATAAGATATTCTGAACAATCAAAAGGTATGTTTGCATAGGTGAACATGAAAGTGGAGGCGTGACAGAATTTGAATCACGAGATATCACATTTTTAGAAAATGATTTTCCTAAGCAGGGAGAGATAGGTCAAGATTTATCTCTATATGAAACTCAAGATCACATGGATCACATGATTGGTGAACACTCGGGTTTACCTAATTCAAGTGGGAGTGATGAGAGAAATTTGAGAAAACATGATGAATCTGTTTCACATGAATCTCAAAATGATGAATTAGTTTCACACGAGTCTCATTTACGTGATCCGAGTGGGAGTGATGTACATAATCCAAGTGGGAGCAATGTGCACGATCCAAATGGGAATAATATCGAAAGTGAGGAATCAGTTCCACCACTAGAATCCCAATTGCGACGTAGTAATCGTATAGGCATTCCTCGACGTCGTTTCGATATCGAAGGAGAAACCTTTATGATTCTACCTCAAGATGATGAAGAACCTAGAAACATAAGAGAGGCTCTTCAGTGTCCTGCTAAGGAAAAATGGATGAAAGCAATGGAAGAAGAGATGGAGTCAATGAGGTCCAACCAAGTTTGGGAATTGGTTGATCTACCCAAAGGACGTAAAGCTGTAAGAACAAATGGGTTCTTAAAATAAAGCGTAATGCCGATGGCAATATCGAAAGATATAAAGCACGACTTGTGGCAAAAGGTATACAACAAAGGAATGATACAGAGAAAACATACTGAAGGAATTGACAAAACTTTTTCTCTGGTAGTTTACCTCAATTCGCTTGATTCTGGCTATAGTAGCAAGTATGGATCTAGAATTACATCAAATGGATGTAAAGACTGCTTTTCTCAATGGAGAACTGATGAAGAAATCTACATGGAACAACCAGTAGGTTTCATAAAAGAAAATGAAAAGGAGAAAGTATGTAGACTTTTAAAGTCTATATATGGTCTCAAGCAATCGTCTAGACAATGGTATATACGATTCCACAATACAATCATTTCGAATGATTTCACAATGATAGATGAGGATCATTGTGTGTACACCAAGAGAGATAAAGATAAGTTCATTATCTTATCTTTGTACGTGGATGATATACTTATAGCCGATATGAAATGATAAGGAGTTTGTAAAACACATTAAAGAATGGTTATCATCTAACTTCGAGATGAAAGATATGGGTGAAGCTGCATATATTCTTGGGGTTAAGATCTCAAGAAATCGTTCAAAGAATTTATTATCTCTTTCACATGAGTCATATATAAAGAAAATTCTTGAACGCTTCCAAATGCAGGCTTGCAAACCCATTGATACTCCTATCACGAAAACTGAAGCTTTGAGTCGTAGATTGTGTCCTGAAACTCCACAGGAAAAGGAACAAATGAAGAAAGTTCCTTATGCAAATGCAGTTGGAAGTTTAATGTACGCAATGTTGTGTACAAGACCTGATATCTGTTTCGCTGTTGGAATGGTAAGTAGATACCAATCCAATCCAGGACTAGCACATTGGAAAGCAGTTAAAAGAATATTTAGGTATCTGAGAGGGACAGCTGATTACTCATTGTGTTATCAAGGAAATGATCTGCAATTGAGAGGCTATACTGATGCTGACTGGGGAGGAGATTTAGATGAAAGAAAATCTACCTCCGGTTTTGTTTTCTTGCTAAACAATGGTGCCATTTCATGGAGCAGTAAGAAACAATCTTGTATAGCCTTATCCACAATGGAGGCTGAATTTGTGGCCTTTTCATCAGCAGTACAAGAGGCTGTGTGGTTGAAAAGGTTCTTGGATCATTTGGGTATGTCAAATGAAGCTTCTGGTCCAGTATTAGTTAACTGTGATAGTGAAGCAGCGATAGCCTACACAAAAGACCCAAAATTCCATTGTAAAACGAAACATATAGATACCAAATATAACTTTGTGAAAGACATAGTTGCACGAGAGAGAGGTAAACATGAAGTACATTTCTACGCAAGAAATGGTAGCAGATCCATTGACCAAGCCTGTTCCTAGAGATGTCTTTGTTAGACATGTAAAAACTCAGGGATTGCGTAGATGTTAATGTGCTTACATATTATGATATGTATTTTTCCCAAATAATGTTTACTAATGTTAATACTCATTGATATTTGTGTTCAATGCTTACATGTTATTATGTTGATACATGTTTAAACAAATATACTATTTGTTAGTATGAGAAGTATGTCGGACAAGTGAATGATTGGCCCTCTCACACGGGCAATCGCCTCCATTACTTTGTGTTAATGGGAGATGAGACAAATTTTTAAGCTAATTATCTGAGTGATAATTTAGAGAGCTCAAGCTTGAAAATTAAGTAATGTCGTTATGGGGTCACTTTCTCTGTGATATGACCTAAGGTGAATAAGTTCGTTTCACCTTACTTGTCTTAATGTCAGTTATGAGTTAGACATTGTGTTTGTCTGAACTATAATCTGTACGGTATTTTATGAGACATGCGCTCCATGGGAAATGAGAGAATACCGTAGCACATGTTTTCATACCATGTGTACATTTGTGACTATTGAGGGTAATACAAGTAAAGATCTCAGTCTTGATATTGTGTGAGACCCTTGAGATTATTTCAATCTCACATTGTACCCTTTAGACTCTTGTCTGCTTCTTAAAACTTAGATTTGATGATCGCTATCTTGGAGTGTTGCTGAAAGATCATGAGAGATTCGATCTGAAAGAACATCTCTGGAAAAGCGAATTGAATCAAAGTTGAGAGATTCGAGAAATGAGAAAGATCATTATATGAGTAATATCACATTAGCTTGTATTCACTGGTCGACCAATTATGTTATTCTATGTGATCAAACATGATTGTGAATACAAAATAAATATTACATTCGAAAAGAGATCGAGAGAGATTTAATGTGATAAATGATCGAGGATACTGCATACATAATCCACTATGGTTCTATCCATTTTTCGAGCGGCTATATATTCCTAACAGATGTATAGCAAGTGAGCTCTCGAAGTATGCTGGTCGCACGGCACAATTGCAAAGTATGAATTATTCTTGTAGAGATAATAAAAATTGTTGATCCCATCATGTGTGAGTGGGAGATGTTGGAAATTAATTGTTGTTAATTATTTGGTGTTGTTAAATAACAACAATTAGTAATAATTTCATTTGGAAATTATTAAGTTAATTATTTGGTGTTGTTAAATAACAACAATTAGTAATAATTTCATGTTGGAAATATTAAGTTAAATGTGGTGTTGTTAAATAACAACAATTAGTAATGATTTCTACTAAGTAAACAACAAGAGTGTTAATCAAATAATTAAGTAACAACAAGAGTTGTTAAGTGACAACAATTAGTAAAATGTTAAATGGGGAACATATGGTACACCCATGATGGTAACATTTTTGGAGGGTTAGAAAAGGTCATTATGCATCCTAATAATGTGATTAATAGTAATCAATGCATGGATACATAGTGACTTGATTTCCCTCCTATAAATAAGACCATTTGCTTATTGAGTTAAGCAATCAATTAAGTTTGATTAAGAGGTCTCTACAAGCATAAAAGGTATGCAATTGTGTTGTGTTAGTATAGATTTATTTCAATTAGCATGTAAATAAATCTAGGACTAGTAATACATGTATGGTTAGATCCTAAGAGGACAAACATGTAAATATATTAGGGATTATGTTTCCTAACAATCCCATATTTTCACAGTTTCTTGTTATAGTCTACTAAATTTATGGTTTCTCTTTTCTCGTTCTTTTGTTGGCACTCAGTTTTATACTCAAATTATAATAACATCAAACCAAATTGTTTTTCCGACATGGCTGCTGAAATAGAGTTTCAATTGTTTATTTTAAGTTAATTGTCGTGTTTAAAATAATTTATCTTGCATCAAACAAGTTTATTTACTTCTTTTTTTTCATTTAAAGATAATTGGGGGACACGTGTGGTTGAAATATTGCCTCTAAACAGACTTTTTGAGCCAACCATATCCATGGCTACCCATGACTAACACGTTTCAAACATCCAGATTCTGCGCCATCTCGCATATCAGTCCCGGGATCACGACACTCTACTATCGCCTCCACATTAACCTAACCGGGGGCAAATTCGTCAAACAAAAGATTCCATCAGCAATCTAATAGTAATATTGATATGACTACCCACATAGTATTTCTCTAATCGACAATTGAATCTTGAATAAATGATATAATGGTTCATATCTGTAGGCACTGCTTTTGTATATAAGTCCCGATGATGAGCCTCGTACGGAGGAACTACCTTTTTTAAGTTGCGGAAGTCGCGGGGGAAACGGACGTCGGAATGGGAAATCAAAATGAGTACGTTGTCGGATTTGATTCGCATGTTCACCGCATGTTGAGTTCGCTGCTGGTTCGTAAATACGTTCGAACGGTAAACGGATTGCGGGCGTTCGTGCAGCGTCCGAGAACACGTTCGAACGGTCGTCTGTGTTTCTGTTTTAAAATTGATGCCCATGCACAAGAAGCCCACATGCACAAACCCCACACTCTCTTCTCTGCAGAAATCAAAAGACGAAATCCTAAGGCCAAGCAATAAAGACCAAACACAAAGAAACAAACAAAGCCCACGCCCCACTCATCACAACTTCTTCATGCCTCTTATGCCAATGATCCCCACGTGAAGTTGCAACAAAAGCCAAGCAGCCCCATTAAAGTGAATCGCAAACAAACACAAAGCAACAAAAGCACAAAAACAACACAATCAACAGCCCATTAAACCATTATTCCCCTAACACCCATACAACACCCATGCAGCACCCATACAACACCCATGCATACACCACCCATACGGCACTCCCCTATAAAAAACAAACAAAACCCCACGTCTGCCCCGGTCTCTCTCCACAAGAAGAAACAAGGAGGAACAAAAAAACCCTAAGCTATCGTCCTCTCCCCTTTACTCCACACGGCAGTAACAAAACCAAACCCTAACAGATCCTTTCTTCTCTCTCGGCAGCCACCAAATCATCAAGACTCGCATCTCTCTCTCACCCCTTTGCCTTCTCTCTCGGCGAGCAACACAAGAGCCCTTCCTCAACCGAACGCACAGCCTGCTCTTCTTGTGAACTGTAACAAACAAAACTTAGAGACTAACGCCCCTCAACCCTTACAAAACTGCCACGCAATGAACAAATAAGGAGGTGAGAAGCCCTTACAAATCCACAAAGCAACACGTGAAACCAAAGACAAGCCACAATCAACCCAGCCATTCCCTCAACTTGGCTCTCAACCCCACAGGCCATGGCATCACACTCACAGGAAAAAAACAAAAACAAAAGAAATAAACCCTAATGTTCTAAGAACCTCACGACCTCTCTCCAATCCCCTTCTCTCACGCCCACAACTGCCTTCATTCACGCACAAATCAGCACAACCTAAACACACCCAAATTCATGCCCCTCACTACTCGGCAACAGCAACCCCTTCAAAGCACAAACTACAATTATAGCTCCCTTTTTAACATGGCACTTACACCTTGCATGACCTAGACTTCACACACAGACCATTCACGTGAGCCATGCACAACAGCCCCATGCAAGAATAGCCCTCACCGATTCACACACTGCCAAAACAAACTGCCAACACCTAGCTCATTCAGCACACACTCAGCCCTCCATTAACGTGAAGACCTAAACCAAACCACACTCTCAGCCATAGCAAATAAACCCCTCAAAACAAAACCCTAAACTCATCAAACTAAAGAAAACAAATAAGAACACTCACGGCAGCCAGAGACACCTCCAAAAGAGCCATCACACTTAGCAAACTCAAGGACACCTCACTCACACTCCACGTAGCCTGATCATCACTCAGCTCTCGGCCTTAGGCAGCCTTCAACGCACTGTCGAGCATCAACCAAATACCCTTCAAAGCCCTCACGACCAGCAGCCCTTAAACCCTATGCAAAGTCCCACATCGGTTGCGCACTCATAATAAACGAAAGCCCTCAAGCCTACCTTACTCCACTCACCAACTCATCACTCACATCATATAACCACCACTCCCACAAACAAATCAACAACCGACCAACAAAACCAGACAGCCCTTAACCGAACAAAAAAGTCCAAAAACAGTCCCTAAACACCCCCTAAAATAGTCCATAAACACCCCCTAAAATAGTCCCCATAAATCCCAAAACTGACCCTAAAACAACAACAAAAATAGTCCTAAAACAACAAATAAAACAGAGAAAACAGCGAGCGGAAACCGCGAGTGAAAACGGAGAAAACAGTGAGTGGAAACAGCGGTTGAAAATAGGGAGTGGAAACAGTGAACCAGCGAAAACAGAGAAAATAATGAACCAGTGAAAATAGAGAAAACAGCGGACCAGTGAAAACAGCAGAAATAATAACCCTTCCGGCGACGTCCCAACGCACTCCCGAGAAGCGACTTAAAAGGTAAGACCTGAGGGCACCCTTTGTCATAGCTTGGTTGGACGTGGAATACGTCCAACCGGGCATGCGAAGTCCTACATTGAAAACGGCCAAATTATTTGGTCACATATTTAATATTCCGCATTTATTTTCGTTTATTGTTGTTTCATTATTCCGCATTTATCCATTTGATATGTTCATGAGATCGCGTGCTCGCTTTTATTTTCTTTATTTCTATGTGTGCAAACTTAGATATTAGCTATTCTTGCATGTGTATGTTGCGTAGACTCAGTTATATTATTGCACAAATCCTTTCATTACAAGTGGCATAAGTAAGGGACCATTCTGAACCCAAAGGTTTGAGGTCTTCCCTTGTGAGGGGTGAGTGCGGCCTTAAATCATTTTCCCAGTTCACACTGGGTGGCGACTCCATGTTATTTCTCCGGTATAGTTCCCCTGTGAGCTACTCCTTACTCCCGACTGGGCCGCGAGCCTGAACAGCGTCGCCGATTTTTGTGTCCTACAGTCTGGCGACTCCACTGGGGATAGAGAATCGGCCCCGAAATAATGTCTTGTAATGTTTATGATTTATACTTTAATTAACCATGTCTACACTGGGTTGAAGGGGTTTAATCAAAGGCATTACTAAGGCTAGGTGATGGTTTGATGTCTTCATTCATTCACTACCTTTCTATAAGGAAAAGCTGTGAAGGCACCTAGATAATCATTATCTGAAGCTCACTGTGACACACTAATTTGGAGGACTTGTTGTTTATTCCTGTCACCAAGGCGATAAGAGCCTAAGAGGCTTGGGTATTTAAGAGAGTTCGCTTCACCTTCCCTCTGGGGAATCTACAATAGGAAATCCATTTGATAGTTAGTCACACACCGTAACTTGTTGGCACGTACCTTAAGGTATAAAAAAAGTGCGCTCACTTGGTCGCTCGAATCCTTGAGTGGGGAGTCCTAGTTGTGGGCAAACCTTCGTCAGCGAGAGCCTTTGTCTAGACCCCTATAAACCCGCATGTGAACCATAGTCATATATCCTATAGAAGTTGCCCCTTTATGCTTTTGATAACCACATGTACATTATATCTCATACATCGCACGCATTTCATGCATCTCATGCATACACGTATCATGTTAACCCTGTGTCTTTAAAGCCATCATAGATATCTGTTGGGTTAGGAAAAAGAAGACTTGTCAAGAAAAGTTTGGCAAACCTGGATGTCGGAAAAAGAAAAGGAAATCGAGGAACGGAAAACTTTACGGCAAGGATAGAAAGACCATGGTGGGCCAAAAAAAAAAAAAAAAAAAAAGGAAAAAAAAAAAGAGAAAAAAAAGTTGTTTGTTTTTTAGTCCTTAATAATTAGGCATAAGTCCAATGATGAAATCGTTTGCTTTATGGAGAAATCTTAGAAACGATAAACTCTCGATGTGCTTTTATCTGATACTTTGAGTAATTGATCTACGTTAGACTCGTAAGTACTTGATTATGGTTCTTAGTAGTGAAAACTTGAGTAGTTAGCAAAGTGACTAGTTGAAGAAATTGTAGGTTGGTGAATGACCGTTCGCCTAAATGTCTATCCTGATTTGCTTGTGTTATGATGTGTGGTATGGTTGAAAATAAAAGAAAAGTCTCCAAAGAAAAGAATTAAGCCACCTATAACCGATAAGCGTGAAGCTACCCTTGGGCGAGCATTAGGACCACCATGAGGAGAAATGCTACCTTAAAGGGTAGGTGTGTTGAAAAAAGAAAAAGAAAAAAGAAGTTCAAAACGAAAAGAAAAAAAAAAGACAAAGGAAAAGGAAAAGAAAAATAAAATCATACCACATTGAGCACGGAAAAGCAATTGCAGAGCATAAATGGGACATCTAGGTTGGTTTGACCCATCGATCCTGATTTTTGACACGAAATCATTGAGTTGACTTACTTAAGGATGAATATGCAAATGAACCTTTGCACACACACACTTTGAGTATGACTTAGATCTTTTATTCAAACGCTCGGATTTGAGTTGCATCGAGTACTTTGAAGGTTCTCTGGTTTCGACATGGGGCATCGGTTGAGGGTATTAATATGTATAACTATTGGGACTACTTCGGAGCATGTAATATGATACCACATCACGTAGTCCACCTTGGCCTAGTGCAAACAACGAAGAGCAGAAAGTTAAATCAAGTCTGGGGGTGACCAGTCTACCACTTTGTGAATCAGGGATACAACGAGTCATGGGACCAAAGGAAACTGACCAAGCACCAGAAGAGAACAAGCAAAAGGAAACTGTAAGCATGCCCATGGGGCGACCAAAGACATTAGTAGGCGAAGGGCACCAGAGGGCAAGGAAGGCCTAACCCAGCAGAATATGAAACACACACACGCATACATGCATACACGTCACACGCACGCAATTTTTGTCTTGTTTTTTATCGCAGGTTTCGAAGAAAATGAAAAATTGGCAAAGACAATCCAGTTCGAGAACAAGACCCACAATTCAGGGAACAAGACCCTCAACTCAAATCGGGAACAAGACCCACAGGAACAAGACCCACGGGAACCAGACCCATAATTCAGGGAACAATACCCTCAACTCAAATCGGTAACAAGACCCACAATCAGGAACAAGACCTGCAATTCAATTTGGGAAGAAGACCCACAATCATGAACAAGACCTGCAACTCAGTTTGGGAACAAGACCCACAATCAGGAACAAGACCTGCAATTCAATTTGGGAACAAGACCCACAATCAGGAACAAGACCCACAATCAGGAACAAGACATGCAACTCAATTTGGGAACAAGACCCACAATCAGAAACAAGACCTACAACTCAATTTGGGAACAAGACCCACAATCGGGAACAAGACCTGCAACTCAATTTGGGAACAAGACCCTCAGCTCACATCGGGAACAAAACCCACTCGATGGTTCGGGAATAAGACCCAGGGGTCACAGCACCTCGCCATCAATCTCAACTCAATTCAGGGAACAAGACCCTCATCTCAATTCGGGAACAAGACCCTCATCACAATTCGGGAACAAGACCTTCATCTCAACTCAGTAACGGTCAGGGAATGGACCGCCTCACAGTAATGGTTCGGGAATGGACCACCTCATCAGTAATGGTTCGGAAATGGACCAATATCACATCAGACGCCTAAAATGTAACTCCGAAAATGGAGCACGGTTCGGAAATGGACCACTATCACATCAGATGCCGAAAATGGCACTCCGGAAATGGAGCATGGTTTGGAAATAGACCACTATCACATCAGCGACACCTCAGAAATGAGGTTTAGCATGCCGAAAATGGCACTCCAGAAATGGAACACGGTTCGGGAATGGACCACCTCATAGTAACGGTTCGGAATTGAACCACCTCAACACCATATCAGCTCAATTCGGTAGTGATTCCTAGAGATCGCAGCATCTTCCGAGGATGAACCTTGGGGGGTCGAAGCACCTCACCACCACATCAACTCAGTTCGAAGCAACAGGCAAGTCAGGTGGCAGCTGGTGAGCTAGGTAAGAAAAAATGCATTGCATAACTTTGATAGGATTGTCATTGTCACACACTGAACAAGTCCCATCAAAGTGAGGGCGACTGTAGGCAGTGTATTTTTGCATATAAGTCCCGATGATGAGCCTCGTATGGAGGCACTACCTTTTTTAAGTTGCGGAATTCACGGAAAACGGACGTCGGAAGGGGAAATTCTAAATGAGTATGTTGTCGGATTTGATTCGCATGTTCAATGCATGTGCGTTCGTGTTGCGTTCGTAAATATATTCGAACGGTAAATGGATTACGGGTGTTCGCGCAGTGTCCGAGAACGTGTTTGAACGGTCGTCTGTGTTTCTGTTTTAAAATTGTTGCCCATACACAAGAAGCCCACATGCACAAACCCCACACTCTCTTCTCTGCACAAATCAAAAGATGAAATCCTAAGGCCAAGCAATAAAGACCAAACCAAAGAAACAAACAAAGCCCACGCCTCACTCATCACAACTTCTTCATGCCTCTTATGCCAATGATCCCCACGTGAAGTTGCAACAAAAGCCAAGCAGCCCCATTAAAGTGAATCACAAACAAACACAAAGCAACAAAAGCACATAAACAACACAATCAACACAATCAAAACCTCACGTCCGCCCTGGTCTCTCTCCACACAGCAGCAACAAGGAGGAACAAAAAAACCCTAAGCTATCGTCCTCTCCCATTTACTCCACACGGCAGTAACAAAACCAAACCCTAACAGATCCATTCTCTCTCGGCAGCCACCAAATCATCAAGACTCACATCTCTCTTTCACCCCAATGCCTTCTCTCTCGGCAAGCAACACAATCAGTCCTTCCTCAACCGAACGCACAGCCTGCTCTCCACGTGAACTGTAACAAATAAAACTTACCGACTAACACCCCTCAACCCTTACAAAACTGCCACGCAATGAAAAAATAAGGAGGTGGGAAGCCCTTACAAATCCACAAAGCAACACGTGAAACCAAAGACAAGCCACAATCAACGCAGCCCTTCCCTCAACTTGGCTATCAACCACACATGCCACGGTATCACACTCACAGGACAAAAACAAAAAGAAAAGAAATAAACCCTAATGTTCTAAGAACCTCACGACCTCTCTCCACTCCCCATCTCTCACGCCCACAACTGCCTTCATTCACGCACAAATTAGAACAACCTAAACACACCCAAATTCACGCCACTCACTACTCGGCAGCAGCAACCCCTTCAAAGCACAAACTACAACCATAGCTCCCTTTTTATCACGGTACTTACACCTTGCATTACCTAGACTTCACACACAGACCATTCACGTGAGCCATGCACAATATCCCCACGCAAGAATAGCCCTCACCGATTCACACGCTGCCAAAACAAACTGCCAATACCTAGCTCATTCAACACACACTCAGCCCTCCATTAACGTGAAGACCTAAACCAAACCACACTCTTGGCCATAGCAAATAAACCCCTCAAAATAAAACCCTAAACTCATCAAACTAACGAAAACAAAGAAGCACACTCACGGCAGCCAGGGACACCTCCAAAAGAGCCATCACACTCGGTAAAGTCAATGACACCTCACTCATACTCCACGTAGCCTGATCATCACTCAGCTCTCGGCCTTAGGCAGCCTTCAACGCACTGTCGAACATCAACCAAATACCCTTCAAAGCCCTCACGACCAGCAGCTCTTAAACCCTATGCAAAGTCCCACATTGGTTGTGCACTCACAATAAACGAAAGCCCTCAAGCCGACCTTACTCCACTCACCAACTCATCACTCACAGCATATAACCACTACTCCCACAAACAAATCAACAACTGAACAACAAAACCCGACAGCCCTTAACCGACCAAAACAGTCCAGAAACAGTCCTTAAACAGCCAATAAAACAGTCCATAAACACCCCTTAAAATAGTCCTCAGAAATCCCAAAACAGTCCCAAAACAGACCCTAAAACAGCAGTAAAAACAGTCCCAAAATAGCAAATAAAACAGAGAAAATAGCGAGCAGAAACCGCGAGTGAAAATGGAGAAAACGGTGAATGGAAACAACGGTTGAAAACAGCGAGTGGAAACAGCGAACCAGCGAAAACAGTGGACCAATGAAAATAGCTGAAATAATAACCCTTCTGGCGACGTCCCAACGCACTCCCGAGAAGTGACTTAAAAGGTAAGACCTGATGGCACTCATTGTCATATTTTATTTTATCGTCCCGGAAACGGCATGTTTGGTTGGACATGTGGAATACGACCAACCAGGCATGCGAAGTCCTACATTGAAAACGGCCAAATTATTTGGTCACATATTTAATATACTGAGGAAAATAGGGGAGTGTCGTATGGGTGTTGTATGTGTATATTTCTCCACGAATATACTTTTTATCTCTCTTACATCTTTTTTTGAATGAAAATAACTAACTCTTACAAAATTGCTCTCAACCCATTTATATACTAAGGAAAGTAACACTATTCTACCATCCTCATGACGTCAGCCACGTGAGCCTGTTACTGTCGAAAACATACATGCCATCTGACAGCTCATTAAACTCTAGCCCTTTCTTTGAATACTCCACATGCTACATTTATGATGCCAGCCTGTATCCACCCATTCACGTGGTGGCGTGTGTCAGAAGGTAGCCCTACAAGCTACACATGTCATATTAATACTTTATATATGATGTAAATTCCCAAGCCGGGTTTATACCTTGATAATTGATCCTGATCAAAGTTATCTCGACCTGAACTAATACACCCCGACATGCCCTCATCGGGTCTGATAATTATAACAACACCCATCCCACCATACCGAGCCATCGGGTCGGGTAAGAATGAGATCTATGATCGCCCAGCCACTCTACTGAGCCAGATGCCCTCGATTACCGAGCCCGATTGGAAATTTCCTTTATGCCCTTCTGAGCTTGCTGAGCACCATGAGACCTAAAAATCGCTATCAAAATTTGTCTTCTAGTTCTTGGTATCAACGAGTTGATTAGTTGGTGCCAGGAACTATACAAGCGATATGGAAACGGATTGTCATCGGGTCGGCTAGAACTTGTAGTTCTCAAAAAATGTTATGTGCTCTGGTTGGCGAACAACCCGTACTACCCAGAGGCGTTGTTATGTCACCATTGCCCTCATTAAATGCGTGTTAGATCACCTTAGGGTTCCCCCATTTCCGCCACTTGTCACACTCTCATGGTTTTTACGCCCAAACGATGTAACCACCTCGTTTCAAAGGAACTGAAATGTCCCTCATCTTGTCTGTTCATTTGGATCCCAACCGGTGAAGCCAAACTGACCTACACGTGGCTCCCATCCGAGCCAATCACTCTGATCCGACATTCAGAATTACCCTCATCCGTCCGTAAAAGAACCCACCACCCACCAATTCTTCTTTTATGACTCATTCTCTTTCAAAGCAAACCAAACGCTCTCAAGGGTGCTTCACGACTGCAAATCTTCCTCAAATCTCTAAATCTGTTCATCCTTCCTCTTTAAAACAAGTAAATCCCTTACTGTTTTCCATCTTGTTCGTTTCATACTCTTTGATAAGGTGTTGGTTATTCTGTTTGCTCATACGTATACTTGATTTTTGTGGGTTTTTTTTTTTTTCGGGTTAGTTTCGGTTTGGGGATGAATTTGGGTCTCATGGGTGTATGCTTTGGCGGATAGATCTGGGTTTCGAGTTTATGATGCATGTGTTTGTTGAATTTCTTTGGTGTTCTTTTGATTGTGATTTGAGAAACATATGATCATGGTGTTGCTTAGGGTGATTGTAGAACTTTTTATGTTTTGATGTTTGGTAGGGAAAGAACCAGTAGGCCTTTGGGCAGAATTCTACTAACAACGACTTTTGCTGACCAACTTTTTCATCCCGTGCTTTATTAGGAATGTCTGACACCGAGTCTTCCACTTCTGTTACTCCTCTCAAAATGCTTCATCCCGACATACCGATCCGACCTGAACTGATACAAAGCTCAGGGTCTGAAAGCCCTCGAGACTACGACACCTCTATTAGAACTTCTGATGAAGGCGGACATGGCTATCAATGGAGAGTTGTCTGACCAGAACCTCATCGTCCAGAGCTAGAGTTTGATGGTCTTGATATGGATCGAGCCTCGTCCATAACCGAGGCGGATCTGCAAGAGTTGAGGAAAATGTACTTCATTCCCGATGACATCGAACTTCTTGTCCCAGATGATGGTGATCTGGCCAGCCACCCCGAAAATGGTCGTGTAGCGGTGTGCAAAGCCTTCCTTGAAGTGGGGTTGAGTCTGCCCATTCAGACATATTTTGCGAAAATACTGGCCGGCATGAATCTGGCCCCATGCCAGCTGAATCTGAACAGATGGAGGGTGCTCTCTGGTCTGCACGTGATATGGAGCCGTGCTGGTTTGGGAGAACCTGAATTCTCTGAACTGCAGAGGTTGAACCGGATGAACGTTAACTCAAAGGAATACAAGGGTTGGTACTACCTTTCTTCTTACGCAAGGGCCGACCTGCTGGTCTCCCAACTCCCGGCCACAAAGAAACATTTCAAGGACAAAAAGTTTTTAGTCCAAGGCTCTTCGGGGATGCTTCGATATATGGATGGTGTGAGCATACTGATCCCTAATGTCTTTCGAGTGGGAGGTAATTTCCTACCCTGCTCATTCATTCTTCTAACCCGAACTTCTTCTAACCTTTTCGAGTCTCACAACCTGCTGGGGAGAAATCCCGAAGTTATACCATCGCAATCGGGAACGGATCACGTCAGCATCCGCATATAAGAATAACGCTCCCGATCTCATCAATCCTTCGTCTCTAACTGCCTCGGGCCTTATCCCCCACATCCCACCATCTCATTCTAAGAAGTCTGGTAGGATCTTACCAACCTAATGCCTTCCCGTGTTTTCAAATCTGAAGTTTTATGTTATCTCATTCTTTTACTTATCTGTTTTTCCTTTGCTTGCAGAGATGTCACCCAAGAAAGATGTGGACAAGATCACTGATGAGCTAACCAGAGCGATCCGAGAAAAACCTAAGGGAGCCCGAGGTAGGCTCATCATGACCATTCCTCCTGAGGACAGTAAGAGAGCCACACATCTTGCTTCCTCATCCGCCGGACCTATGCATCCTCAAAAACTGAGCCTTCCTATCTAACAGCCCGGCGATTCCCTGTCGTCCCCTCTCACAGGGGAGCCCATCGTTCCTCTAGCCATTCCAACTACCCCTAGGCCTCGGAAGCGTCACTTCCAGCAGATCATGGATGATGATACTGAGGAGCCTCCCGTCAAAACCACCAAAACGAAATCGTGGCCCATAAGGGAAAACGTCCTACGACCTCTACCGAGTCTGCCGACAGCATCCCTCATCTAGGTGTCAGGGACCTTTCTTAGAAGATGAGGGATCACTTGTCCCACCTTCTTCCAACTGTTAATTGTATTGTAAATGCGATCGATATCGAGAAATCGGAGGAGATCGAGGATCTTTTCCTTGAGAAAATTGTCGACCAATCTTACGAATTTCTTGCCCAGGTAGCTGAACCTGTTCATCCACTACTTTTTCACTTCATCCTCCGTTACTGACTTCCGTGTCTTTGCTCGCAGGCGATTTATGCAATATCCACCAACTGGGACCTGATTTTCGGTACACTCTCGGAAATTAGTCAAGCATAAAGGCTTCAAAGTCATCTAACTGAGCGAGAACAATAGTTGAAAAAAGAACTGGAAATAGCCAAGGGCGAGAATGACAAGCTCAAACTAGAGATCAGTGGCCTTAGGCAGTCCGAAGCTGAAACACAAACCATGGCAGCCTCTCTTCACATGGCTTTAGATTTCATGAAGAGGGAGAGAGATGACGCCAAGTCTGAGGCCACACGCCTAAATGATGATGTCAAGTCCCTGAAATAGCAGGTTGCTTCTTTGGAAAAAAAGTTGAAGGACAAATCGGTTCTGCTAGAGAAAGCCTATGAGGATTTGAGAAAGGTAGAGACTGAGGAGCTTGGTCGGCTGGAGTCTGCTAGAGAAGAAGCGAAGGTTAAAGGGATAGAGAGTTGCATTAGGATGTTCGGGGCGCTTCAACCTGAAGTGGACTTGGAAATGGTCCGCACTGTTGGAAGAATATGCAAGGGGGAAGTCTCGTTGGATGAGGTTTTTCGCAATCTGTATGAAGCCTCCGGGAATGACCAAGATCCGCAAATGGGTCAAGATCCCGAACCCATCCCTCCCTAGTCTCTGAACTCGTAGCATGCACTTCCTCTACCCCCTACCGATCCTGAGCCGAGCATTATACCCGAGCTGGAGACAACCGACCCTGTTGAATCTTCATATGGATTGAGCTTTGTGTTTGTGTTTATTGTTCACGTCTAGCCTTGAAAGAGAGTCCCCACAAGTTTCAGTAATGGCCTATTTTTATAATTCCAAGGGATCTCCAAATCATGGAAATAAATCATAATGATTGGGGAATATTTATTTTGGAAAGAATCTCATGAATTTTGGTGAGGATGAGATTTCAAATCTTGTTAAATTGGAAAGTGATTTAAGGGGATTTTAGCATATGTTTTGCATGGGTCTTTAAATCTTTGTTAAATTGGAAATTGATATGAGGGGATTTTAGCATTTGTTTTGCTTGGGATTTTAGCTATTTGGTAAGGCTTGGGCTGTGGGCTTTGGGTGGTATTGGCGTGAATGGATTGTATGAGCTTTCATAGGTTGCATGGGTTTTGGGCCGAGTCTAAGGTTTGAAACAGAAACTGACTGAGCGAATTCGAGGCTGGCTAGTGAGTCCGAATCCAATGAGGTGCTAATTTTTAGAGTTTTCATTTCCAGAATTCGTTTCCCGCGACTTCCGTAACTTTTCAGGTAGTGCCTCCATACGAGGCTCATCATTGGGCTCATGCAAAAATACAATGTCTACAGTTGCCCCCACTTTGATGGGGCTTGTGTAGTATGTGACAGTGACAACCCTATCAAAGTCATGCATGCATTTTTACTTACCTGGTTCGACGGCCGTGGCCGGACTTACCTGTTGTTTCATCGCTTTTGCGAGATGTTTCGATCTCTGAGTTGATTTGATGGTGAGGTGCTTCGCCCTTGGGCTTTATTCCTGAACTATCTATGGGCTTTATTCCTGAACTAAGTTGAGTTGATGGCGAGGTGCTTCGACCCCTGGGCTTTGTTCCTGAACCACCGAGTGTGAGATGGTTCATTCCCGAACCATTCCTTGTGTGAGATGTTTCGATGTTCAGGCTTTATTCCCAAACTGAGTTGAGTTGATGGCGAGGTGCTTCGACCCCAGGGCTTTGTTCCCGAACCACCGAGTGTGAGATGCTTCGATCTTTGGGCTTTATTCCCGAACTAAGTTGAGTTGATGGCGAGGTGCTTCGACCCCTGGGCTTTGTTCCCAAACCATCTATGGGCTTTATTCCTGAACTAAATTATCCTCCATTCTCGGAGTACCATTCCCTGCTTGCTCATCCTCATTCCCGAGGAGTAGCTCGTATTCGCCGCGTTTTCTTTTTCTTCAAAGTCTGCGAACATAAAACAAAAACCGTGTGTATATGACGTGTATGCATGTATGCATGGATGCATTTCCTATTCCGATGGGTTTTCTTTGTCCTATTGGCTTGATATTATCCTTGGTTAGGCCTTCATTGCACTCTTTGGTGCCCTTTACCTATAAAAGCTTTGGTCTCCCCCTAGGCCTGCTTACAGTTTCTTTCTGCAAATTCTCATCTAGTGATTGCTCAGTTTTCTTTGGTCTCAGGGCTCAAGGTCCCATTGTGTCCCGTATCCACGGGGTGGTAAACTGGTCGCCCCCACACCTGGCTCAATTTTCTGCTCTTCGTTATCGGCACTGGGTTACGCCTTTGTGAAAGCAACCTCATCTTTTTAGGATCATGTCTTCCTATTCTCAGGTTTTTAAATGTGCTTTCTCCCTGAAATTGGACTTCATTGTCCGTCACTATATGAGGTGTCATTCTGTATCGACATACTATATCACGGGCTATGAAATAGTCCCAATAGTTACACATATTATTGTCCTCAAAGAATGCTCAATAATGAAACTAGAGAACCTTCAAAACACTCAATGCAACTCAAATCCAAGTCTTTGAATAAATCATCTAAGCCTGACTCACAGTGTCTGTGTGCAAAGGTTCATTTACAGCTTGGTTCCCAGGTAAGCCAACTCAATGATTTCGTTTCAAAAATTGGGATCGATGGGTCAAACCAACCTAGATATCTCAATTATGCTATGTAATTTCTTTTTCTGTGCTCAACATGGTATGATTTTTTTTTTCTTTTCTTTTGTCTTTTTTTTTAACACACCTACCCTTTAAGGTAGCATTTCTCTTCATGGTGGTCCTAATACTCACCCATGGGTAGCTTCACGCTTATCGGTTATAGGTGGTTTAATTTTTTTTCTTTAGAGACTTTTCTTTTATTTTCCACCAGACCACACATCATAACAAAAGCAAATCAGGATAGACATCTAAGCAAACGGTCATTCATCGACCTACAATTTCTTCAACTAGTCACCTTGCCAACTACTCAAGTTTTCACTGCTAAAAACCTATAATTAAGTGCTTACGAGTCTAACAGAGATCAACTACTCAAAGTATCAAATAAACGTATATCAAGAACTTATCGTTTCTAAGATTTCACCCTAAAACAAACAATTTCATCATTGGACTTATGCTTAACTATTAAGGGCTAAAAAGAAACAATTTTTTTTCTGCCTGAGGCCTAGCTATCCTTCATGTGGCATACTCAGCCATGTCATCATCAAAAATAGGGATTTCTTCGGTCACCCTATTCGGGGGCTCCTCACACCTTCCATCATCATTGTTTTATGTTCCCAATGTGCGGGGTACTGTCAGATTGGCCACGACGTTGGTCAAAGCTTGTAGTTGCTCAGTAATTTTGGTGATGTTGGTCTCCAATTGATCCATGCGGGAACCGTCACTGCCTGACGCGTCCATGCTTGCTAACCTTTTCTTGACAAGTCTTCCTTCTTCTCTAACCTAACAAATATCTATGATGGCCTTTAAGTCTAGGGGTCAGCATGATGTGTGTATGCATGAGATGCGTGAGATGCATGAGATGCATGTGGTTATTGATGGCTTTTAAGACAATGGGTCAACATGATGCATGTATACATGATATGCATGAGATGCATGAGATGCATGTGGTTATCAAAACATCATATATCCTTCCGACCTTATTCCTCCCACACTCGTGGTAAGTCTATTTCTGGCCTAGGTATAGTTTATTTTATGCACCAATATGGGGTACATAAAATCGTTCTCTCCTACGCTACAAGGGTGAACCTTGGCTACCTTAGTCCATTTTCATCAGTAACAGAGAAAGACCGCCCATTTAAAAGATTGAGTAAGCCTATTATAGGGATCGTGTCATTGTCTAGAAATGATGAATTGGGCCCTCGGTAATCACAGTTGTGGGGATGAACTTGGAGATATCCAAAAGTATATAAATATGCCATAACAAGGCGTACCATTCCTGGATGAAAGCCAGTGCGGATATCGGACTCATGCATTTGGCATATTCGGATCATGTTTGGACCTTCTAAGCCCATTAAGGTTTTCATACAAGTTGGCCCGTTATCATTTTAAAGCGTTCAATCAGATTATCGTGAGGTGCAAACTTGTCCTAGTTGAAAAGGCCCAACAGGTTTACACTTTTGCGATAAGGTGGCTAAACAACTTCAAATGATATGGGGCCCAAACACAAGGTGGCACATCGTTATTTTGAAAACTTTCGGCCCAACCATCATAAAGGCAAACTCGTCCCAGTTTAAGTGGCCTAACAAGTTCGTATCTTATGACGAGAAATCCAAATAGATCCAAATGATAATGAGCCCAAACACAAGCATAATGGGTAGCTTCTATAGGACATATAACTATGGTTCATATGTGGGCTTATAAGGGTATGGATAAAGGCTCCCGATGGCGAAGGGTTGCTCACAACTAGGTCTCCCTACTCAAGGGTTCGAGCGACCAAGTGAGCGCGCCTTTTTCATACCCTAGGTTACGTGCCAACGAGTGATGGTCATCACATAATGATCTGCCTCCTTGAGTGAAAGCGACTTCACGATATATGACGCCATCGGGGTAAAAAAGGGTATGCAAAATATATGAGACTTTGGTAACCAAAGCCAAAGCCACGAACACTACAAGGCATTGTTTCGAGGCCGATTCTCTATCCCCAGTGGAGTTGCCATCTTTAGGAGCGAAACATGGTTTACCGCTATGCCTATGATGTTCAGTGACCATGATACTGTTGGGTTCGCAGCCCGTAGAGAGTACGAAGTAGCCCACAGGGGATTAAATCAGAGAATAAAGGAGTCGCCACCCAGCGTGAACTGGGAAATGATTTAAGGCCGCACTCACCCCTCATAAGGGAAGACCTCAAATCGTTGGGTTCAGAATGATCCCTTACTTATGCCATTATAATGGACGGGTTCACACAATGGTATAACCAAGTCTTATGCAGTACATGTAAGATAATTCAAATAAACACACAAATTTACACACCTATAAACATGAATATAAATAAAAGCAAATTAAATTAAGAAACACATGGTACGATAACATGAATCATAATAAATAATAAAAAGCGGAAAAATGCGTCAATAAATAAATGGTAAACAAAAAGGGGGTCAGTCACCCATATATGAGTATTTCTCGAGTGGCACGTGGAGTTGTATTCCAAGTACAGACCGCACTACCGTCTATTCGGATTCGGCTAGGAAATTTATGTCTGGGTTTCCATCCGATAACCATAAGGGATAATAATAATACACATAATCATCAATGCACCGTAAGCGGACATAAAAGAAACATGACCATGCATATGAGGATAATCACCAGTACGAACAAATAAAATAAAGGCGCAATGATAAAATAACAATAAATAGACAAAAAGATAAATAAAAAAATAAGTGCGGAAAAATAAAATAACGATGAAAGTAAATAAACAAATAAAAAAAATATCACTAAATAGATAGCAAAATAAATAACAAAATACAGAAGAAAGAAAAAGATGTGACCAAAAATTTAGCCGTCTTTGATGTAGGACTTCGCATACCCGGCTGGACGTATTTCACGTCTAGCCAAGCATACAACATCCGGAACTATAAAATAAATATGGTAAAGGGTGCCATCAAGTCTTACCTTTTAAGTTGCTTTCTTGGAAGTGCGTTAGGCCGTCGCCGGAAGGATCGAAGTTATTTGCTGTTTCGCTGTTTCTGCTCACTGTTTCGCTTCTGCTCGCTGTTTCGCTATTTCACTGTTTCTGGTTGCTGTTTTTGGCTTGATGTTTGTTGTTTTTACTCACTGTTTTTTTGGCTGCTGTTTGCTGTTTTTAGGGTTTTTGTGCTGGTGTTTTTGGGTTGTTATTTTTGTGATTTTTTGCTGCTGTTTTTGGGTTTTTTGTGGGACTGTTTTTGGGTTATTTTTTGGTTGGTTTTGTGGTTGTTTCTACGTTGTTTGCTGGCTATTTTTAGGGGTTATTTTTGCGTTGTTTGCTTCTGATTTTGGGGGTTGTTTATGTGTTGATGAGCTGCTGGTTTGGGCTTGGTTTTGTGTGTTGTTTGCTTCTGGTTTTGGGGGTTGTTTGTGCGTTGTTTTATTTGGTTGTGCGGGGGGCTGCTTTGTTGTTTTGGTGGAGGCTTGAGGGTTGTTGGTTTCGTTGTTATTTTAGTCGGTGGATGGGGCTGCCTTGTTGTTGTTTTATTTGGTTGTATGGGGGCAGTATTTGGTTGCTTTATTGTTCGGTGGTGGGCTGGATTTTATTTTTGTTTGTTGTTTATCTCGGTCCTAGGTTGAATGAAGGTTGTTTCTTGATCGGTGGAGTTTGTTGTTTTTTTGGCTTGTGTGTTTCGTTTGTGATGGTTTTGGCTAAGGGTTTTTGGTGTTTGTTGTTTGGTTTGTTGGCTGCTGGTTGAAGGGTTGTTGGCTCGGTTATGCTGGCTTTGGTGAAGGGCGTGTGAAAGAATAAAAAAGAGGTAGCTTAGGTTTTTTTGATTATGATTATTGCCGTGTGTAAGCTTTGTATTTGTGTTTGTGTTTGTTGTTCACGTCTAGCCTTGAAAGAGAGTCCCTTCAAGTTTCGATAATGGCCTTTTTTTATAATGCCAAGGGATCTCCAAATCATGGAAATAAATCATGATGATTTGAGGAATATTTATTATGGAAATAATCTCATGAATTTTGGTGAGGATGGGATTTCAAATCTTGTTAAATTGGAAAGTGATTTAAGGGGATTTTAGCATGTGTTTTGCATGAGTTTTTAAATCTTTGTTAAATTGGAAAGTGATTTGAAGGGATTTTAGCATGTGTTTTGCATGAGATTTTAGCTATTTGGGAAGCTTGGGCATGTGGGCTTTGTGTGGTATTGGTGTGAATGGATTGTATGGGCTTTCATGGGTTGCAGGGGTTTTGGGCCGAGGCTAAGGTTTGAAACAGAAACTGACTGAGCGAATCCGAGGTTGGCTAGTGAGTCTGAGTCCAATGAGGTGCTAATTTTTGGAGTTTTCCCTTCCGGCATTCGTTTCCCGCGACTTCCGTAACTTTTCGGGTAGTGCCTCCATACGAGGCTCATCATTGGGCTCATGCAAAAATGCAATGTCTACAACTACACGATTATTAAATGATAATTTGGAGGTTAGATTTTCCAACAACACTTGGTGAAAGATCAATATTGATTATCTATGTGAGGTGGAATTTTTTAAATTTGTAGGATTTAATTTATAAATTTAGAATGATATTTCTATTATTTACTTAATACTAACAGCTGAAAAAAAATTGAGGGGGTCGACTGACCCCTTCACATACAAGAGGATTGCTCTTGCGTAAAGATAAGTTTTTATTTTAATAATGATTATTTTTTTCAAGTGTTATTAATAGATTAAATATTTTAGAATATTTAAAAAAAATTAAAAATTATGGAATCGGATCCGAATGGATAGCCTACTCTTGATAGGACCACTGAAATGTTTATTCGATGAAACCGGGAGATCGAGATTAAAAATTGGCACCGTAAATTAAGACGAATTAAAGTTCTGATACTGTATTAGTGAAATTGTTTAATTTATAATTTTAATTCAATAAGCCTAACGTAACATGCAATAAAATCTCCTTAATAATCCCAAAATTGGGTTAGGGGATTTATCTCGAAGCTTTGTCTGATTATTTTTTATTATAATGTTAATAAGGTTATCTTTGATTATAACAATTATAAAAATGTGATAAATAAAAGGTGATTCGCATAAATAGTGATATGTAATTTTGTTTTATACTAAAAAAAAATTACAATGCCTTTTTTAATATTTTGACGTGAGTAAATATAATAAATATCAATTTTAGAAAATTTTGATTTTTTTTTAAAAAATAAATAAATTGTAATTAATAATTGTTATTTTTAATCGTTAATCAAACATTTAAAAATTATGTTTTAACTAAAATATAGTTTTATCATCCCACTGCCGGATTAAATCACAATTCCAACCAAGGCCTAAGTCAACATTTTATCTTAATAATCTAAGAATTAAAAACCGATAATGGTGAATATTTATTATTAAGACTGGAGGTTGGCACTTGGTATCCAGGTGTTGTCATGTGGTGACTCGACACATCAGATTGATTGAGGCCCTCAAATTTGGCCTAAAATTAGGACTCCAAATACAGAGAAATTTCATTTTTAGTGTATGATATGACACATATAAATTTTTTATCATTTATTAGTATGACCCTATTTTAAGAACTCGCATAAAACTCTATAAAATTTAAGGCTCACTTCTCCTAGAGTTGAACGAAAAAAATATGTGTTTTCTAAGTTACGTTAAGGGATTGTCATTTTCTCCCAATGTTTATAACATCTACCACTTTTCCCCGCTATTTTTATAATACCCCTACACTCCCCAAATCGAAAAGTCAAATGAATATTTTCATCTTGTTGGTATCGTACTTTATGTTTAGGGCTGAATTGTTTAATGGATACTTTCATCTACTTAACTCTCATGATATTACAATTTAAACCCATTTGTATTTTGAATTTCAAGACGAAATTCTTTTAAAGGAAGTAAGGATGTAATACCACAAGTTTCCCAAGGATATTTTAGGGTTTTCCCTAGCCAGTCAATGGTCAAATGGTCAAATGAGGTAAATAGTCAAAGGGGTTAAAATGAAAATTTTGACTATTTGTATTTAAAACAAAAATTTTCAAGACTCAACAAAGCTAAGTGAGAATTTCCAAGTCAATATATAAAGGACATCTTCTACCCTTGTCTACCAATATATATATATATATATATATATATATATATATATATATATATATATATATATATATATATATATATATATATATTTGTTGGCTCATGAGGAGAAAATGGAGGGAGGAGAGAGAGCGCTTGAATCCGACATTTTGGGAAACATTTTCCAGCAAACTAACTTGGGGATTTGTAGAGAAAGACTTGAGAGCATTTTGGTAGTAGTGGTGTCACCAGAAACTATCGATTTTCTGACGAAATCGAGCTCAAAATATACGATAATTTTTGCTCATTTTACGACAATTTAGAATTCTTTTGGACATATAACCACCACAAATAGACTTAGGATGATGAGATGTTTTTGGTGGTGTAGTCCATGAAGAAATCCATCACCATTCATGACGCATGCATCCCACACGCCGACGCTCGTGGTAGCGCTTCCAAGCCATGCATGGCTGATCTTAACAGAATCTGAATTTTGGCATCTTCTGTTGGAGTTGGTACTCTGCATGCCGATTTATCATGTATTTCCTTGTAAATACGTGTATGAACAATATTTTGTTATGAATAAAATTTACAGTTTCATCAATATTTTTTATTAGAAATGGTAAAGACGTACTAAACCTAGGAATTATTAAGTTATAACGTAATTACAAAAGCGTCGCAATTGACATTGAGAAACATTGTAATAGTATCATTCTTAAACTATTCCTGATCAAGGTTTACATTCTTGGTCCGAAAGTAAACCCGGGAGACTGGTACATATCGTATGTCGGAATATTAGTTTCCGATGGTTTATCTCAGTGAGCTACAAGTCTATGGAGACTCGTATAGACATGTAGGTGTTCATAGCGGATGGACACTGAACGACTCACGGAAGATTCCTAATAGATAGTACGCTAGCGTCAATAGGAATCTTCTCGAGTTGAGTAGCATAGTGGTCATTTAACTTGAGATACCACAGTGGATATATGAGTTATCCTCCACACTTTGATGACAGTCATGTCTTTGACCTTTTTAGGTTAGACATCCGCATGTTCGTTATGTGTGGACTGATACTCATGATATATGGTGATGTGTCCAGAGAGGATCTGTCAGTCCTGCGTACAGGATTTGGGTATCCACTTTATAAGATTGCGAATTATCAAATCCATGGCCATGGTACACTCGGAAATGAGTTCTGAGTGTTATTGAGAAATCATGAATCTATTCGTCGACGAGATAATACCTTATGAGATTTGATGATTATATTTATGTCTCTGGTATTTATCCGGATACCTATGACAGAATGATTATACGTATGTGAAGATCTCAACTTATATGGTTCAGCGAGAATATCTGTGGTCGTCATAATTTATGAGTGGGTAAATTATGGACACGGGATTTGATCCCGTGACGGATATACCTAAACTTAGAGAGTCTCACATAATCAAAAATACTCGTAGAGTACGTGGGCGACTTAAAACGAATAATATTGATTATTCGGAAATCGTTTAATGGTTAAACGAAAATTACACATGCGAGGTATTCGGTAATTTCCTAAATTAATATGTATGTGTATTTGATACATAATTTGATTAGATATATATTAATTAATTACCAAATATATTTTTTTGGGACATATGTCAACCTTGAATGTATTTTAACATTTATTGTAAATATATAAATACATTATACATTTAGATTAAATGGATTAATTAATTAAAGTGTTAATTAATTGATTTTTTAAATAAATGAATTAAGCATTAATAAGTGTATTAATTCACATGTTAGACATGTGTATGATGCTTTATTATGTTGACACTTGGCTTTGTTGGAAATTAGTGGGATGAGATATTAAGTTATTTAATGAAAATTGTTTTGTAAATAAAATTATTTTTCTCTCTCCCACTATCTCCTACATATTCGGCCAACTCATCAAAATTGGGTCTTCTTCCTTTTTTCAACAACAACAACAAAGAGAGAAAATAGTGAACCCTAAGAAAGAGAAAAATTGTTGAGATCAAAAATCAAGATTTTGCTTAAGGATTTTGGAAATTTAAGGTAAGTTACTTAATCTTTTAACTAGGAAATTGTTTCCCTTTACTTAATTAGAATACTTAAGATGTATATTTGATTTTCTCTTCTCTTGGAAATGGGTTTTGCTTGTTGGGTAGGTGAGACTTTAAGAATGTTAGAATGATTATTGGAATGCTAGATTAAAAGTCAATTTGATGGAAATTTGATTAATTTGATTAATTAAAATTTCTAGGGTTTATGTGTGTTCCAAAATTGGGGCTTTTCATTCCATGGATTAAATTGGATACATTAGATGTATATTAATCATTTTGGTAGTGTTTTGGAAAAACTTAATTGTGTAATTGACACTTTTGGACTAAAATGAGCAAAATGCAAAAGGCTTACATTTTAGGTAATTTTCGGCTAAAGGGTAATTTGGATAATTCCAAATTTGATTTGGGATTAAATATTAAAATAATTAGTTTATTTTAATAGTCAAAAGAAAAATTTTGAAATTTGAAAAATCAGATTTTTCACGTTCCGCTGCGCGACTCGGCATAACCGTTAATACGCCAACAAGATGCAGCGAAGATCAGCTAAGTCTTTTGACATGAAAGATTTAGGACCAGTTCAACAGATTTTGAGAATGCAAATAGTTCGATATAGACAGAACAAAAATATTCTATGATGATCACAGAATCACAAGACTTGTTTTCTTTTGATTTGGCAATTTTTTTAAGCTTTTAAATTCACCATGAAAGTTCTTAATTGGATAAGAATAGTTCACAAGAACTGTGAGGTCTCATTGAATTGTTTACGCAACACAAGATCAATATCGATCATCTATATCTAATAATGCCAGTATACTTCCAAGTTTAGGGTGGCAATTGTGGTATTGTATTGTGTGGTTTAGTGTCGTGTTAAATTTTTAACAACACTAATACTATCCGTTTAATAAACGAATTGAAACCACAAGTATGATTATCCGACAAATAAACGGATCAATTACGACATGATTTTTTATTTATGGCACAACTACTCAATTATAATACGATAAATTAATAAACGAGTAATGTGTTGATACAATATGACTACACGATTATTAAATGATAATTTGGAGGTTAGATTTTCCAACAACACTTGGTGAAAGATCAATATTGATTATCTATGTGAGGTGTAATTTTTTAATTTTTAAGGATTTAATTTATAAATTTAGAATGATATTTCTATTATTTACTTAATACTAACCGCTGAAAAAAAAATTGAGGGGGTCGACTGACCCCTTGACATACAAGAGGCTTGCTCTTGGGTAAAGATAAGTTTTTATTTTAATAATGGTTATTTTTTTCAAGTGTTATTAATAGATTAAATATTTTAGAATTATTTAAAAAAAAAATAAAAATTATAGAATCGGATCCGAATGGATAGCCTACTCTTCATAGGACCATTGAAATGTTAATTCGATGAAATCGGGAGATCGAGATTAAAAATTGGCACCGTAAATTAAGACGAATTAAGCTCTGATACTGTATTAGTGAAATTGTTTAATTTATAATTTTAATTCAATAAGCCTAATTTAACATGCAATAAAATCTCCTTAATAATCCCAAAATTGGGTTAGGGGATTGATCTCGAAGCTTTGTCTGATTATTTTTTATTAAATGATTCTCTTGATAATATTTGAAAGCGGAAAGGAGAATCTAAATTACATTATAATGTTAATAAGGTTATCTTTGATTATAACAATTATAAAAATGTGATAAATAAAAGGTGATTCGTATAAATAGTGATATGTAATTTTGTTTTATACTAAAAAAAATTACAATGCATTTTTTAATATTTTAAAGTTGAGTAAAAATTATAAATCAGTTTTTATAAAATTTTGTTTTTTAAAAAAAAAAAAAAATTATAGAATCGGATCCGAATGGATAGCCTACTCTTCATAGGACCATTGAAATGTTAATTCGATGAAATCGGGAGATCGAGATTAAAAATTGGCACCGTAAATTAAGACGAATTAAAGCTCTGATACTGTATTAGTGAAATTGTTTAATTTATAATTTTAATTCAATAAGCCTAACTTAACATGCAATAAAATCTCCTTAATAATCCCAAAATTAGGTTAGGGGATTGATCTCGAAGCTTTGTCTGATTATTTTTTATTAAATGATTCTCTTGATAATATTTGAAAGCGGAAAGGAGAATCTAAATTACATTATAATGTTAATAAGGTTATCTTTGATTATAACAATTATAAAAATGTGATAAATAAAAGGTGATTCGTATAAATAGTGATATGTAATTTTGTTTTATACTAAAAAAAATTACAATGCATTTTTTAATATTTTAACGTTGAGTAAAAATTATAAATCAGTTTTTATAAAATTTTGTTTTTTAAAAAAAAAATAAATTATAATTAATAATTGTTATTTTTAATCGTTAATCAAATATTTAAAAATTATGTTTTAACTAAAATATAGTTTTATCATCCCACTGCGGATCAAATCACAATTCCAACCAAGGCCTAAATCAACATTTTATCTTAATAATCTAAGAATTAAAGACCGATAATGGTGAATATTTATTATTAAGACTGGAGGTTGGCACTTGGTATCCAGGTGTTGTCATGTGGTGACTCGACACATCAGATTGATTGGGGCCCTCAAATTTGGCCTAAAATTAGGACTCCAAATACAGAGAAATTTCATTTTTAGTGTATGATATAACACATATAAATTTTTTATCATTTATTAGTATGACCCTATTTTAAGAACTCGCATAAAACTCTATAAAATTTAAGGCTCACTTCTCCTAGAGTTGAACCAAAAAAATACATGTTTTCTAAATTATGTTAAGGGATTGTCATTTCTCCCAATGTTTATAACATCTACCACTTTTCCCCGCTATTTTTATAATACCCCTACACTCCCCAAATCGAAAAGTCAAATGAATATTTTCATCTTGTTGGTATCGTACTTTATGTTTAGTGCTGAATTGTTTAATGGATACTTTCATCTATTTAACTCTCATGATATTACAATTTAAACCCATTTGTATTTTGAATTTCAAGACGAAATTCTTTTAAAGGAAGTAAGGATGTTGTTGATGGTATTTTCAAGCACTATGGTATTTAAGCAGCACGGCAGGGGTAAAAAGATAACTCCCTTCTTGATCGAGACCATTAGTGCCGACCCGACCATTAGATGTTGCATGAGCCAACGGTAAGGGGCCGAGCACTTCATGATTGGTAACCGACCACTTAAGCTCGGATGACCGGGCATTATCAGATCGATAGCAGCATTCTCAGTTCAGATGACCACTGTGACCGACCTCGTAAAGACCGAGCAAATGGCGAGTTATGTTCCAGAAGATAAGTTATCCTACTTTCACGAGATGAGACCTGAAAACAAGTAACGGCTATTTTTCAATAATAGAATATCACCTGTTTTGTGCCCATGGATGTAGGTTGGATCTGATCCGCCGAACCACGTTAAATCCCTTTGTTGATTGGTGTGTTCATCTATCTTTTGCCAAATTTGCTTTTGATTTCCCATAACAAAAACAAATTCACAGTTGCAGGAGGATTGTCTCGGGAGCGAAGAGCCCCTATTGCCCCTGACATTAAAATCAGCCTTCAACAGTTGGCGCCGTCTGTGGGGAATCCAATGAAAGCAGCTCGCGTGGTAAGACGATGGCAGAAGGTGGAAATCACCGGTCGTCAGGGAGTTCAACGGCGGAATGGATGGAGAAGATGGAGGAAAATCTGAGGAGAGATAGGGAGAAAAATCAAATCCTTTTGAAATCCATGATGAACAGACTGGATATGATGGAAGAGACGAATAATGAGAGACCTGAAGCCGGAACCAGTCGGAGGAGAGGCGAAATAGCGGATGTGAGTGATGACGATGAACCTAGGAAGAAGGGTCCATACAGGATGAGGTCCGTAGTGGTAGAAAAAGATTTACAAACGGAGGATATGTGGGAAGAAGAAGAGGGGAGTCAGTCGCCAGATTCTTCCTATGATAGCCCCCGTGACACCAGAAGGGGAGATAGGAAGGATGGTGAAACTGGACAGGAAATCTCAAGCATAAGGAACGCCACAACCGGGGTGACAGACGCGAAGAAGGCCGCATGAGGCGGCATGGTAACACAGTTGGCAATATAAGATCTTGGTTAAGAAAAGAAATGGCCAAGTGGGGAGTGAACCTCAAAACTGATACAGGAGATGATCGGGACAGCGAGGTTGAATCTCCCTTCACAGAAGAAATGAGGTCGGTAAAGTTCCCAAGACGATTCAACATGCCGTCCATGACGCCCTACAAAGGCCATACTGATCCAAAATCCCATATTGAGGGTTTTGTCCTATTGATGGAGGTCCAATGAGTGGTAGGGGATGCCGTTTTCAAAGTATTCCCCCTAACCTTGGGTAGGTCTGCCATTCTGTGGTTCAGAAGTCTAGCCCCATGGAGCATCGGTAGCTTCGCGCAACTCAGGAAGTCATTTGTTCGGCACTTCAAAGGGGTCTGCGTCCCAAAGAAGACAATTGGGGAATTGAGGCTCATGAAGCAGGGGGACGATGAGCCCCTGAAGGCTTTCATTGAACGGTACCATAACATGGTGCTCGAGGTCGGGGGATATGAGTCGCTCGAAGCCTTGGAAAGTTTGAAGGGGGCCTTAAAGATCGGAAAGTTGTGGACTCACCTGAGGATCCAGGGTACACCGGATTATGCCACCGCTCTGGAAACAGCCCGGAAGTTTGTTTTGTTGGAAGATGAGGAGAGAATCACCCGGAGGGGGACAGCTATCAGAGAGAGGACGACGAGGGTAGAAGCTCCTCGCAGTCCAGATAGGGAGTTCAAAAAACCACCCCCGAGGCGAAAGGAATTCAAGCCGATACCTCGGAATGACCAGGAAAAATGAATCTCAGCCCAGGTGAACCATGTGGCTGGGGAAGAAGCATACATTCCTTTGAACAAACCGCTGGGGCAAATCGTCATGGAAATCCAGGGAAAGGGCCTCTTGATAGAGCCTGACTTCAGAAGATTCCCACCGGACAGGAGGAATAAAAAATCCTATTGCAGGCATCATAATTTGAGGGGACATACGACGGACGGATGCAAAGACTTGCGGGAGCAAATGGAAGACCTGGCGCGGAACGGGTATTTGAATAACTATATTGACCATGAAGTTATGGCGGCCAGGCAGAGGTCACATTGCCGACAGGTGAATACCATTGCAGGATGGAAAGACACTGGTCGGGGACTCTAACCGGTCATGAAAAAACTATAGTCGGACTTGGGGGTCGGAAGTGTTAGAAACAGAACGGGCCTCGGGAATACAAGGTGGTCGGTCAGTGCCAGTAATGTTCACGGATGAGGATGCTCAAGGGGTGAGTTTCCCCCACGATGATGCATTAATAATCAAGGCGATAATCGGCGGTTCTGAGGTAGACATAATCCTAGTGGATCCCGGGAGTGCAGTGGATATAATCTCCAATGAGGCTTTCGACGTCCTTGAGGTGGAGTATGCGACTCTAACCGATGATGGGACTCCCATGTATGGTTTCGGGGGCTCGACGGTCGTTCCATTGGGAGGATGCAATTGGAAATGACAATCGGAACCCGTCCTCGGACTCGGACTATTATGATGAATTTCACGGTGGTGGATTGCATGAGCAGTTACCAGGTCATTGTTGGTCGACCTTTCATGATGAAGACAAAGGCTGAAATGTCTTGCTATTACTTGAAGTTAAAATTCCCCACCCGTGATGGGATTGGAATCGTGTGCGGGAGTCAGAAGGTGGCTCGGAGCTGTTTTGCCACCCTCTCACGGGAAACCCTCTGCATTGAAGTGGGTACCCGGAAAAGGCAAGGGAATGAAGACGGGGAAGAGGCAAGGAAGGATCCAAGTCCTCGGCCAAAGAAAGTTGTTCGGCTAGGGGCAGTCGAAGAATTAGAGATGATAGAACTTTTCGGACCTGGGAAGAATGTAAAAGTAGGGGAAGACTTAGACGAGGCCCTGAAAAAAGGACATGCTGAAGTGTCTAAAGGAGTACCCGGACATCTTTGCATGGGGCACGACGATATGTCGGGGATAGATCCGAAGTTTATCAGTCATCGTTTGTCAGTTACCCATCCCACAAACCGGTCAAGCAAAAAAGAATAACCTTTAACCAGGAGCGGTGCAGGGCAGTGGCTGCCGAGGTAGAAAAACTGTTGAAAGCTGGTTTTATCAGAGAAGTGAAATACCCGGAGTGGGTATCGAACGTGGTATTAGTGAAGAAACCCAATGGAAAGTGGAAGATGTGCGTGGATTTCACCGACCTCAACAAAGCATGCCCGAAAGACAGCTTCCCACTACCAAAGGTAGATCAGTTGGTGGATTCGACGGCCTGCCAGGGACTGCTAAGCTTTATGGATGCATTTTTCGGGATATAACCAGGTCAAGATGCATCCTGAGGACGAGGAGAAGACGACTTTTATTACCGATCAGGGGCTTTATTGTTATAAAGTAATGCCCTTCGGATTGAAAAATGCCGGGGCAACCTTTCAGAGGCTGGTGAACAAGATTTTTAGGCCACTCATCGGCACGTCAATGCTGGTATATGTTGATGATATGATAACAATGTCTAAGGAGTCAGGTTGTCACGTGGACGAAATGAAGAAAACCTTTGAATTGCTAAGGAAGCATAACTTAAAGCTCAACCCGAGAAGTGTGCTTTTGGTGTGCCCTCGGGAAAGTTTTTGGCCTATATGGTAAGCTCCCGAGGCATAGAAGCAAATCCGCAGAAAATACAAGCCGTTCTGGACTTAAAGTCTCTCAGGAAGATAAAAGAAGTGCAAAGCCTGACCGGCAGGGTGGTCGCATTAATTCTATTTATTTCCCGAGCAACCGAAAAGTGCCACCCTTTCTTCAAAGTCGTCAAGAGGGCAAAAAGGGTAGTCAACTAGACGCCAGAATGCGAGGAGGCCATCCTGCAGTTAAAACAATACCTGACGCAGCCCCCACTTCTAGCAAAGTCGTCCCTAGGTGAGACCTTATACTTATATTTAGCTGTTTCGGAGCATGCAGTAAGTTCAGTATTAGTGCAAGAGGCCGATAAAGTTCAAAGGCTCGTGTATTATGTTAGTAAAACTTTATTAAATGCTGAGACCAGATATCCAGCACATGAGCTGGTCGCCTTGTCATTAATCACTACGGCCCGGAAGTTACGACCTTACTTCCAGGCCCATCCTATTAGGGTTTATACCGATTATCCTTTGAGGCAGATTCTGCAGAAACCGGAGGTCTCGGGCAGGTTAATGAAATGGTCGGTAGAGTTGAGTGAACATGACATTTCTTACCTCCCAATGGCAGCGGTAAAAGGGCAGGCTCTGGCGGACTTTGTTGCTGAATTCACAGAACCCCAGATTTTGATCGTTGGGGAAGACAAATGGGAGATGTCGGTAGACGGATCTGTCAGCTCACAAGGTAATGGGGCCGGAATCGTACTAAAAAATGATAAAGGTGAAGAAGTATTGTTCACCTTGAGATTCGCCTTCGAGGCCACAAACAATGAGGCGGAGTATGAGGCAATTTTAGCCGGTTTAAGGTTATGCACAGTAATAGGCGTCCACGACGTAGTTGTAAGAAGCGACTCCCAGCTGGCCGTTCAGTAGCTGAATGGAGAGTTCCAAGCCAGGGAGCCGAGTATGATAGCCTATTTGGCTGAGGTAAGAAGGTTGATGGAAAAATGGGGAACGTACATTTTGAGCAAGTCGGCCGGGAAAAAAACTGTGAGGCAGACTCTTTAGCACGGCTCGCATCTTCGATAAGGTCGAAAAATCCTAGAATAGTCCCTCTAATCTGCCTGGGAGAAAAAAGCGTGGGAGAGCTCGGGGTAGCGGTGCTAGATATGGAAAGCGAATCTTCATGGATCCAACAATCAGGAGATATTTGGAGACTAGGGAGACACCCGAAGACAATAAGGAAACCAAGAAGCTGAAATTTAAGAGTACCAAGTTTTCCCTGATCGAATGAGTGTTATACCGAAGGGGCTATACGGTACCCCTCCTGAGATGTTTAGCAGAAGAGGAGGCTGACTATGTGCTAAGGGAAATTCATGCGGGAATCTGTGGGAGTCACGCCGGAGGACAATCAATTGCCTTTAAATCTTTAAGGCAAGGGTTCTACTGGCCAGCCATGCATCAGGACGATATAAGGGTGGCCCGAAAATGTGAAGGATGCCAGAAGAATGCCAATATTCACCACCAGCCGGCAGAGCTGTTGACTACCATGTCCAGTCCTTGGTCGTTCACCCAGTGGGGGCTGGATATCATCGGGCCGATTCTGAGGGGGCGAGGGCAGGCAAAGTACGCCATTGTTGCCATAGATTATTTCACCAAATAGGTGGAAGCCGAACCCCTATCCGCTATCACAGAGAAGAAAGCTACGGAGTTTTTGAAAAACAATATTATCTGCATGTTCGGAATTCCTCGGGCCGTCATCACCGATAACAAAAAATAGTTCGATAGCAAAGGCTTCAGGAAGCTCTGTGAAGACCTCCAAATCGCCTTAAGATTCGCCTCACCTGCCCATCCCAAGTCTAACGGGCAGGTTGAGGCGACAAACAAAACCATTAAGGCAAATCTTAAAGCTCGGTTCGGGGCCTGTAAGGGCTTATGGGTCGAGGAGTTACCGGAAGTGTTGTGGGCGCACCAGACGACCTGTAAGGATTCCACAGGGGAAACCCCGTTTTCCTTATCATACGGATGCGAAGCGGTTATTCCAGTAGAGATCGGAGTAACTACCCATAGGGTCCGGCATTTTAAGGACGGACAAAATGAAGAACTCATTAGAATTCATCTCGACCTGATCGAAGAAAAGAGAGAGAAGTCGACTATGAAGGCAGCAATCTACTAGAAAAGAATGGCCCGTTTCTACAACAAAAAAGTTTGGAACCGTGTCTTTCTTCCAGGTGACTTGGTATTGAGAAGAGTCACCTTGAACACTCGAAGGGGAGGAGGAGGTTCGTTAGGTGCCAAGTGGGAAGGGCCCTATAAAATTGTGGAGGTGGTAAGGTCGGGTGCCTATATTTTGGAACAGCTGGACGACACACGGTTAAGGAAGCCTTGGAACGCTGAGATGTTGAGAAAGTACTTCCAGTAGATTTTCCTTTATTTCATTTTTTACAACCCAACAAGGGTTAGGAGCTCAATATAAAGCCTCTCTCGAAATGTCCCGCAGAGAGTTGTAGGAAGGGCAGTAGGTCCCCGAATATGAATAAAACTTTCTCTTTTCAATCAAGAAAATTTCCACTCGCTTTTTTAATTAGATTTGAAAGCTGTATTCAATATTTTGGGGATATACTCGATGCGAATGGATGATTTGGGATCAGAAAAGGCACCAAACCCATGACACACCAATCACATGTGCTATTATAAACACCCCGGGCAGAAGTGCTCCGACCTGACTCATTTCATTTTTGAGGATCAGGACCGCGTCAAGGGATGAAATGCATGAGGGAGCACGTGAGCCCTTCGTGGTAGTGTCGAACTCCCGAAGCTGGGGCGTAACTACCCTATGACTTGCACTTAAGAGGGATATCTCGGGATGGTAATCGCGGGGAGGGAGTGCCCCCGTGAGATGGCCGGCCTGGCTGGTTTGGGAAATACAATTGTAGGGAATGTGTTCCCGTATGTTTTGTCTGACCAATGGATCTGTGAGAAGCATAGCACGGGGAGGGATTATGCCCTCGTGGCGTTTACTTGCTCCAGTGTTACCAAACATAATGAGGAGTGTGCCCTTAATGTTTTGGACACACTTTGATCCATACCTATTTGATCATTCGGGTCTGTGAGAAGTATAGTACGGGGAGGGATTGTACCCTCGTAATGTATGCCTGCTCCAGCATTGTAAGGAGGAGCCCTCGAACAATACACAGGCCCCACTGTGACCTGACGTATAGAGGAATGTGCCCTTACCATTCTAAATGCTCTTTGATCCGAATCCTGGTTCACCAGGACTCTGAATTGAAAGATTCAGAATTATATTTTGGAGACCTCGGACAGGACGCTGTATTGAGACATCCGTGCTGTTGTTTACACTTGCGAAATATTTTGCTTTGAGATAAGTGCTAGGTCACCCCCGCTTTGGGATTTTATTTTCCAAAGTTTTATTTTTGTTTTTCGCTGGTCTGGCAAGGGGACGCCCGTGCCAGAATAGATAGGGCTTCAAAGTTTGATTCAATTCTCTTCTGAATAAGTCCCAATGACTAATCGATTCGGGGCTGGACTCGTTCCGCCGAGGCCGCTGCTTGTGTTATCGGCTCGGGGCTAGATTCGTTCCGCCGAGGTCTCTTCTGGTTATTCAGCTCGGGGCTGGATTCATTCCATCGAGGCCACTCGGTTATTCGGTTAGGGGCTGGATTCTTTCCGCTGAGGCCATTATGGTTTCTCTCAGCTTGGGGTCGGGTTACGTCCCATCGAGTCTGTCTTTTTGGTCTGGGGACGTAACATTCCCCCAGTGCCAAGTGTTTCTCTCAGCTCGGGGTCGGGTTACGTCCCTCCGAGTCAGTCTCTTCGGTCGGTCAGACCTCGAGTAGTCGTTTGCAAGAACGTTTTCGGAGCAAATTGTGGAAGACAAAGAGTGGAATAGAAACGTGCATTGACAAAAGGAAAAAAATACTTAGTTGTAAAAGTTATTACAAAGTTATTACATAGTTGTAAAAGTTATTACATGGGGCCCCGTTCGGGTTACCCCCTACTCATCGGCCCGCCGAAGAGCAATTGTTCTTCCGCGATAAACTCGGGTGGCAGATGGCTGGGCTCGGCCTCGGGAGGGTGGACAGTGGTTTCCACATTGACGGCCTGAGAGGCCCCGACAAATATAGCTTTAGGGGGAGGAACAGGAGCCCCAGGTCGGTTTTCTTCAGGAGCTGGGGTCACCGGGGCGATCGAAATGGGGTCGGGATCCATCATCTCTTCAGGAGAATGGGGTAGCCATTTTTGAAACTCCTCATGTGAGAGTTCCCCTTTGCAGAAGCGAATGGCCGCATGGATGGGCCCCATATCCAGGTTGGGCAATATCATCGGGATAATCTCGGCGCAGTCCCTGACCCCCTCAAGTCTGATTGCGTCCCTCTCGGCCTCCAACTCAACTTCCTTCCTCTTAAGCTCGTCACAGACTCGTGCCAGTTCTTCATCTTTGGCCCTTAGTTTGGATTCAACGCTGCATACTTCCACCTGTAGGATCTTGTTGTCGGCCTGGGCAGCCTCCAAGTCCTTCTTGGCAGCCTCAACATTTTTTTTCTCCAGAGAGGCGGCGGTCCTGAGAGATTTATTTGTTGAATGAGCCTTGACCGCGGCCAGTTCCAGGTTTTTTATCGTTTCGTCTTTATTAGCCAGCTCGACCTCCATTTCAGTAAGGCGGTTCTGAAGCCTCTGGCTTGGCCACCCTCGGATAGAAGGCTCAGAGGAGATCCTTGTTCTTGGCCGCCAGATAGGTCACTGCCGAGGAGAAATAGAAAATCAGAAATCAGATCAAGTCATGGACTCATAATGGGAATGGGGAAAATGTGGCTACCTTGGCCATCTGTGAGCACAACCTCGTAACCACATCATCGGGAGAGAGATCTTCGTATCTCGGAATCTTCGCTGGAGTGACCGCTTCGGCCAGTTTGTTGATCGCCGGCAACAGGTGAGAAGTGGCCTCCCTAATATCCTGACCGAGGTCTTCTACGCCAAGAATCACGGCGCCTTTACACTTTCTGGAAGTGCCCTCCGGCGTTTTCTTCTCTTTCTGAACTGGCTGATTTTTACTCAGGGCCTTTTCCTCGTCTATCTCCCGAGTCAGCTTGGTTTCTTCCCCGATCAGACGTCTCTTTTTTCTAGTAGATTTTGGGGGGCTGGCAGGTCGGGCAGTGACTGTTGGCGATGCCCTGGATGAGGGAGATAAGCGTTGGGTAGCCGGCGGGGTTGCCTCTTCAGTCACTTTTTCGGCCTCAATAGTTGTTGGCCGTTTACGAGAGGGTCCGACTCCAAGATGGCCGGTTTTCTTTATAGCACCGGTCAATTGATCAAGGTGTTTTGGCCTCCTCGACATTCCTGCAAAAGACAAAGGCAAAAAAGTGGTCAGTCCAGAATCTGAGTAATTTCAAGTCATCATCATGCTAAGCAAACAAGGGGATTAGTTAGAGGGTTAGTAAGAATCTACCTATCCGCCCCGGGACCTTCGGAGGAGCATTCCGGAAGAGGCCCGACTCGACAAAGGCCGCATCATTAACCAATTGCTTCCAATGGTCGGCATATCGTCGAGCCCATCGTATCCGAACCCAGACCCAATGAGAGACCTTGGGAGCGTCCCTCCCACAGGCTAGGAAGAGTCAAAGAAGTTAGAATCCTATCACAAAATCAAAGTGCAGGAACACTAAGGGTTAGATTCCTAACCTCCCGCTCTAAAGATGTCCGGGACTGAAGTCTCATCTTCATATGTTGTCAGGGCCCGACCCCAATCTCTCGTGGCCCAGAACCACAAATCTTTGAAGTTTTTGTTCGAGTCGGGGAGTTTGCCGATGATATTTGACGACTCGGCGTAGGCAGAAAGGTAGTACCAACCATGGTGAGTCCTTGGGTTAGCCTTCAACCTTATAACCTATTCACTTCTTCAAGATTAGGTTCGCCGAGGCCCGCCCGATGCCAAATCACATATAGCCCGGCCAATATCCTCTAACTATTCAGGCTTAGTTGGCAAGGGGCGATCTCCATCTCGGCCAACAACCAAGTGAAATAAGGCTGAATTGGCAGCCGGGGTCCACACTCGAAGAAGGCCGGAAGAAGAGCCACTGAACCCTCATCAGGTTGACTAGCACGGTCAAGTGGACAAGGGACTTCGAGGGCAATATCTATCAGAATAGTATAGCATTACCGGAGCAGTGCTAGATCATCTTCGGTTATCTTGGAGGGCCGATTCATGTCCAAAGCCGAGCAGTCGAATTCACCGGGCTCTGGGTCCTTCCGTGGAATTCTGCGATGGTAGGTATCTTCTTCAATTTCAGAAGGAGTGGGGGTAGTGTCGAGGTCCTCTACGCTTGGTGCCCCCGAGCTCAATGAGAGCTCTACGGCAAGGGGAGTCGAAGGTTTAGCAGGGTTTGCCGAGGAAGATCCATTATCAGACATCCCTGACATCCGAAATGGGAAAGAAGAGGTCAGTCTATAGCTAATTTTTAAACTACCGGGGACTTCGTAATTACCCTGAGAATCCGGAAAACTAAGCCTACGGGTTCTAAGTGCCCTAACAACATCCATCAAACCATAAATCTCTCCCTAGCAACGTCGAGCAAGACACAGAACCCAGAACAACCTGAAGTCTCACTAATCCATTACCCATCATCCCAAAATCCAGACATGCTCCACCACAAAAAAAAATGAACAGCAAGTACAAACCAATGAGGTCGTTCAGAGACTTACTTGATTCTTTTCGAAGGCTGGAAGAGTGCTTCGAGAGCTTTGGTCTCACTAATCGGACGGGGCGCAGTTGGAGAGAATATAGTTTTTACAGTTGATAGAGTTCAAATTTTTGCCAAACAGACGCAAGGTGATCGCTTCATCTTCCTATAGTCACGTCGGATCGTTTGTGACCGTTAGATCAAGAAAGAGCCCCAGATGTGTGCCATTTGTCGACTTCGGAAGCGATTTGTCAAAGTTGAATGAACGGTTGAGATTGGATGTATTTTGGTGTCGGTAGTGAACGGTCGGTTTTGTTTGCTTTTGGCGGGAAGCGACTGATGTTTGACAAGTGTCAGGCTCAGGTTAAACCCTAGAGATGATTTGATGGCCATTTAAATGGATGTGACGATGGCGTCTCGAGAGAGTCTCTAGAAGGGTGACGAAAAGACTTTGTTTTGGCGGGAAAGGAAATCAGACCGAGCATCTTAATCGTACCGAGGACATAGTGGTGACAGGCAATAAACTTCTCCTCAAAAGGGTCAGCCATCAGTCCGTCAGGAGTACTACTCTTTTTGTATAGTTCCCGGCACCAACTTGTATACTCGTTGGAACCGAGAACTAGGGATATATGTTGATGGTATTTTCAAGCACTATGGTATTTAAGCAGCACGGTAGGGGTAAAAGGGTAACTCCTTTCTTGATCGAGACCATTAGTGCCGACCCAACCATTAGATGTTGCATGAGCCAACGATAAGGGGTCGATCACTTCATGATTGGTAACCGACCACTTAAGCTCGGATGACCGGGCATATCAGATCGATAGCATCATTCTCAGTTCAGAGGACCATTGTGACCGACCTCGTAAAGACCAAGCAGATGGCGAGATAGTTCCAGAAGATAAGTCATCTTACTTTCACGAGATGAGATGATAAATCACCCTACTTTCATATGATAAGTTCATAAGTCAGTGTTCTAGTAGGATAAAGATAGAAGTGAAGGTAGCTTCGGCTAAGAGGTCTTGTGGGAAAATGAAACTGTCTCTTTGCTAGTATAAATGGGAGGGGAGAGAAAGAATAATTCATGAGACCTGAAAACAAGTTACGGCGTATTTTTCAATAATAGAATATCACCCGTTTTGTGCCCGTGGATGTAGGTTGGATCTGATCCGCCGAACCACGTTAAATCCCTTTATTGATTGGTGTGTTCATCTATCTTTTGCCAAATTTGCTTTTGATTTCCCATAACAAAAATAAATTCACAGTTGCAAGAGGATTGTCTCGGGAGCGAAGAGCCCCTATTGCCCTTGAGATTAAAATCAGCCGCCAACAGATGTAATACCACAAGTTTCCCAAGGATATTTTAGGTTTTTCCCTAGCCAGTCAATGGTCAAATGGTCAAACGAGGTAAATAGTCAAAGGGGTTAAAATGAAAATTTTGACTATTTGTATTAAGCGAAAAATTTTAAGACTCAACAAAGCTAAGTAAGAATTTCCAAGTCAATATATAAAGGTCATCTTCTACCATTGTCTACCAATATGTATATATATATATATATATATATTTGTTGGCTCATGAGGAGAAAATGGAGGGATGAGAGAGAACGCTTGAAACCGACATTTTGGGAAACATTTTCCAGCAAACTAACTTGGGGATTTGTAGAGAAAGACTTGAAAGCATTTTGGTAGTAGTGGTGTCACCAGAAACTATCGATTTTCTGACGAAATCGAGCTCTAAATATACGAAAATTTTTGTTCATTTTACGACAATTCAGAATTCTTTTGGACATACAACAACCACAAATAGACTTAGGATGATGGGATGTATTTGGTGGTGTAGTCTATGACGAAATCCATCACCATTCATAATACATGCATCCCACACGCCGACGCTCGTGGTAGCGCTTCTAAGCCATGCACAACTGATATGAACAGAATCTGAATTTTGGCATCTCCGACGTGCTGGACTGATCCTTTCATGCAGTAATAAACTCGAACTCCGACTTTTTTAAATTTAAGTTATAATGATGAGTTTTTATGTGTATTAATTTAATAGTTTGTAAGTATTTTATTATATAAAATATTGAATTGTGGAGTTGGATATGACGTGTTGATATTGATTAAGCCTGAGTATCGATTCCGGTTAGACTCAGAACCGACCTGCTTTTATGGGTAAAGAACAGGAACCGATTCATTTAGGGTCGATTTCAGTTCTAAAATTAAGGTAATAAATTTAAGTGGTCCAGTTCCGGTTCTGCAATGGTAAGAACCAGAACCAAACCATTTAACCGAAACCAAAACTGATTGAGGGAGACAATAACCAGACTTTTATTTGAACTCAAAAGTCTACAAATTCTGATAGAGCAAATAATGTCCACAGACCTTCAAAGATAATTTCCAAAGAATATGAAGAAATTTTGGGACAAAATTAAGAGATATAAATACCCATATTTCGTTAATCATCAAACAGTTGGAGGTACATTCATCTAAAAGCTGTCAAAAATTCAATATAAATACTATTTCTAAGATAAAAGCTAAATGTGTTATTGCTACAAATAATTCTTGGAAACAGCCACATTTGTCCAAGTCTACTCACTTTCTGCATGTCTTTAAAAGTGCTTAACCTATCATCAGAATAAGAAAAAAATATCAGAGCTACATCTGCTGACGCTGGACAGCTATGCATGGGTACATGATCTTGCCATTTTTGATATTATTGGCTTACAAATCGAAACAGATCAATGACAGCAGTAAAAAATGTCCCAACTTACAACGCCAAATGTGACTGTAATAGTTAAGAATTGCAACCCAAAAGAAAAGAATCGATTAGTTAAGGGAATGTTTTTCAATCTCAAATGCATGATTAGAGTACCCTATTTAAACCTGGAACAGGACCAGAACCGATTAGAAAATGATAAATAGGGTATCTAGTTCATATCTCCATTTTTGAGTGTCTGGTTATGTGGTCTTGTGTGGCATATTCACAATTTCTTTATGGTGTTTGGTTCACGATCTCGTTTGGGTGATTGGTTTTATAGGCCCATGTGACAATTTTATTTTTCATAGCTCATGTATTGAGTGCTGGTTACTTGTCCCCATGTGATGTGATCCAGAATGAGCTCTGTTTGTTAGGACAAATTAACTTGAAGTTGTGGCTGATTGCTTGATTTGGTCAGATTGGTGTATTTGGATGTTTTGGTGGATTTGGAAGCTTCCTTGGGTTTTGGAGTTTGGGTCATGCATGAGACATTATATGAAAGCTTTATTATGTCTAAGGCAAGAATGTAATAGTTGTTGGACGCGCGATGTGATTGATTGCTTGGTTTGGTTAGATTGGTGTATTTGGGTTATTTTGGTGGATTTGGAAGATTCCTTGGGTTCAGGAGTTTGGGCTATGCATGAGACATTATATGAAGGCTTTATTATGTCTTGGGCAAGAATGTAATGGGTGTTGGACATGCATGGGCTGCCTTGATTGATTTTGGGCTTAATTTTCGAATGGTGCATTAGCAGTTGTGGGATTTGCGCGGTCTTCATATTTTGGATGTAAATTTCTCATCCAACATCTGATTTTGGTAATTCAAGTTGCATTGGAAATAGGACTCATGGATCTACAACTTTTTAGTTTATGTCCAAGTCCAATTCGGATTATGTCATGGTCAAAATGCGGACGCAAATTATCCCTACAGCTTTATGTTTTAAATTATTTAAGGTTATGTGATATTTAAGTGATGTGCTGAACTTTATTTAAATTATAAAGATCATGCACGAAAATTTAAAGGTTCTTATGTGTTATTAGGTTTATTTTCCTATGGTTTTATTATGTTTGGGTAGAATTAAGGTTAGCCACCTATTTAAAAGTGCATTATTCATTGTAATATAGACAGCCTATCTTTTAATAAAAATCACTATTTTCTTTAGACTTGAGTAACTCTCAACTTGTTCTCATTGACTTTGGCTTATCAAAGGCTTGCTAACCCTTTGTGGCGCCCCATTAGCACTCTAGGTTTTTGTCGCTTGTTCTTCAAAGGTTTAGAGTTTTGATTTCGTAATGCCTTGGCTTTCTTGGGAACGATCCCAATCTTGTGTGGGTTTACTTGGCTTGTTTTAGGCAAGTTCTCATCACCATATTGTTAGAGTTGGTGCTTGGAGCGCCAATCCGAATAATATATTGTATATTATATGTTTATTATTTATTAATAAAATAACTATATTTTCATTTCAAACCTTATTGACGGTAATGTCATTATGCATATTAGATTGATATATAAATATGCTAAGAATGACATCGACCTTAGAATAGTCATGTAGTAATATTGGACACTGGATGGTCTGACATTGGGATAGTATTACTATTATAAATTATTCTTAAAGTAAATATTCATAGTTGTTGGTTTTGGAATACGGTCGAATTCCTATAACCTAAATGACTAGTACATGTCGTATATTGGAATTGGATTTCAAATGATTTAACCTGATGTACCATGAGCTTTGGAAGCTCATATAGACATGTGGGTATTTATTGCAGCGAATACTGAATGACTCACATGTGATTCCTAATAGATGGAAGTGCACACCACCGTCAATAGAAATCTCATCGAGTCGAGCAGCATATATGATCCTTTGACTACATGATAACATTGATTTTGTATGTGATCCTCCACACTTTGATGTCATATATGTCAAAGCCCTTTCATGGTCTGACCGCTAGATATTTGTTGGGTGTGGACCGATGTACTCGTTAATCAAGTACCATAAGAAGTTTAGGTATCCATGTAAGTAAGTCACGGTTATTAAGACTTTGGCCAAAACCGATCACCTAGGGTGGATCGCATATATCAGAATCGGTGTTCTGATTAGTTGTAAAGAATCGTGGACATGTCGACATGAGTTGTGCGCCTTGAAAACTTGACGGTGTAATCTAAGTTTCCTAAGCACAACTTGGATAGCCTACGACGGGGGGATTATTAAACATTTAAGCTATGCTTATATGAAAAAGTATATGGAATTAGAGAGTCCCACAATATAAAGTGTACTCGTTGAGCACTTGGGTAGCTGATAATTTTTTATAATAAATGATATTTGATATTATAATTATGATCTAAAATAATTAAGTATTACTGGATAACATTAAATAATATTTATTTTGAACCAATTGGATTAATTAGATTAATCCAAAATCACACAAGGACTTTGTTGTAATTTCATAAATATCTCTACCATTGGAGGATATTTTGGTAGTTACAAATATGTAATAATATGTGTATTTAGCTTGATATAATTGGATTAAATCAAAATGGTAGACATATAACTAATCCATTAGTTAAATTTTGTCTTTATTTAATTGGATTAAATCAAAGTGGTAGACAAATGTGATTAGTCACACATAATTTTACATATTTGGAAAAATTAGATTAAGCCCACATAAAAATTGATTAGAACTTTTATTAATTAAAAATTGCATAAGTTTTGTTATAAAATGCAAGGTTGAACAAAGTTTTAATCAAGCTTGAGAAAACTAAAACAATCAAGAATTTGAGATATTAGCCTCAGTAAAAGAAGTCTTTAGAGAAGATTTGGAAGTTCTCTATAATATTTCAACAAGGCGAAGAAGATTGGATCTTATAACCAAGCTTGCTAGCTTTGGGAATTCTCTACAACAACAATGAGAAGAAGATTGGATCTTGGAATCAAGTTTACTAGCTTTGGAATTTCTCCACAACATTTCAATAAGAAGAAGAAGATTAGATCTTGGAATCAAACTTGCTAGGTAAGTTTGATCTCGAATCAAGTTTGCTAGGAAAGTTTGATCTTCTCAAAAACTATGTTTTCAATAGTGAGTTATTATTAGTGAGACATATAATGATGAATTTTATACTAGATACATAAAACATAACTTGATGTTGAAATTAGAGTAATTAATTGTGTATCGATGCTTTGGAAGCATAAACACAATATGTTTGTAATTGAGTAAAATATGTTTATGTTGGACATGAATTATAAAATTAGAGTTTGAACTCTAGATGAAAGCTTAGAGATATAACTACCATTCTAGAATCACTTAACCACATTTGAAAGACCTAGAATTGTTCATGAGTCACTTCATCGTGGGATTCCAATTTGGTTTGTATGTTTATGCAAATAAATACATATATGTACTTAGAATACATGTATTTTTGTTGTATAACATGTGTTGATGTTGGTTTTGATTTTAAAATTGGACTTTTAGGTGCATTGAAGTGTTTGAAGAAGAAAATTGGAAGTGTTTAAAATCGAATTAAAGGAAAAAAATGATATCTGCCAATATTTTACAGAGGTCAGCGTCACGACACTGATCTCTAGTGTCGCGACACTCAACTCTCGGAGCTGCGGGCATCGCGACGCTAACCCTTGGGCGTCGCGATGTCTAGCTCTCACAGATTGGGCGTCACGACGCCGAAATCTGTGTGTCGCGCGCGCCGAGAGTTGTTGCCAATGAGCGCTGAAACTTTATTTTCTCCATTCTGGAGTTTTCAGACTCTGATTTAGTCCCCGTTTTTTCCTATGGACTCATAACGGAATATAGTATTCATTAAATAATTTAAAAATACTCATATCCTTGATATCAATGGGTTATATCTATTTTCACAGTACGTGGCACTGATCCGACCCTATGGGTCCCACATCCGTCCTAACAGAATGGTATCATATCATTTTTTAACCACACAACACGTGTTGCATGTTTGACATATTTTTAACCACTTTATTTTAAGTAATAGTAATAATAATGTGGAGAATTATTGGATGGTTCGTCTTGTCAATACGAAGATGAATGAGTTATTACTATTTATGCCTAATACCGTCATTATTGTGAGGGTATAGTTCTCGAAAATTAGGTCACTCCGGTAAAATATTAGATGTAGCGTGATGATTTGACGTAGTCATCCAATGCCATCATTATTGTGAGGGTGTACTTACGAAGCTCATTAAAGCACATTGACAAATATACATCTGGACACATCTCATATGAATGTGATTGACCTTGGAGGTCCACCCAATGAGTTTATGAAGGCCAAGACCATCATTATTATGAGGTTGGAGTAAATGTCATGGGATCCACTTCCCGCTATGAAATTTTGATTGTCAAATTTTCATTTTTCTGTTAAGGGAGATTACAAAATTACGTAAAATAGTGGGAGGGCACTAATAGATTTAAAATCCATAATCGTATTAGTATTTTTATATTGAAATGAAAATGTTATGCTAGTGTTTAATTGTTATCTTGTAGATCGCTGCTGCAAATCAATTAGCGCGTCTTTTGGATTCTAATAAATTAAAAGGAGCCGAGAACTATTTTGAACGGGAAATGAACATCTATCTTGTCTTGGAGTCAAAAAATTTGAGCTATGTGACGATCAATCCATTGCCTGTTGAAATCGATCCTAATTCCACTGCTGAAGAGTGAGAGACTTTTGAAAAGTGGAAGGATGATAACCTAAGGGTGAAATCCTATATTTTAGGATCAATGGTTCCATATTTACTCAGACAGTACATATAGGTACCTGATGCTTGGAGCATTATGAGAACACTCAAAGAGTTGTTCGAAATAAATTAAGAAATTGATATATATCAGAGATCTAAGGAATTGTTCCATGCTACGCTCGAGGATGGATAAGCGGTTAACATTCATGTTTTGAACATGATAGACTAGATCCGATATTTGGAATGACAGAGTATGATGATCGATGAACGGCTGGGCCAAAATTTGATTTTATCTTCTTTTCCTAGTACTTACGCTGGCTTTGTGTTAAATTTTCATATGCATTCGATGCAAGCCAGTTATGAAGAACTTCATAACATGTTACGCACGGCGGAATAAGATTTGAAGAAAGGAAATCCCACTTTGTACCTCTATGGTGGAGCCAGTTCTTCAAAGACTTCTAGAAAGTCGAAGAAAATCAAAATGGGAAAGAATAAGATATCAAAGAAAAACTCCAAGAAGCACAACTTATGCAATTTTTATAACAGTCAATTCTTACATACATGAAGTGTTATTATTCATATAATCACGCATTATCGAGTTCATTATATGTGTAACCCTTACCGATAACTCGGAATAGTTTGAAAGTTTAGCACTTATTTATTTCAATTGTATACATAGATAGCCTTAGGTATTTTAGCCATAACTTGAGCTACAAGTGCTTGTTTTCAGTGATTTTGGTACCATTGGAAATTTAAGACATAGACTTATAACTTTCATGTTAAGTAATTTTTCAAATTTTGATCAGAACTAAGCTGAAATTGAGAAATTTCCCAGCTATTCTGTGTAATGACGAGAATTATGCATTGGGAACGGTATATCGGTCACAATACTGGCCTAAGCCACCACACCGGTCACCATACTGACCACTAAATAGGTCTTAGACACTTTAGACTCTCTGAAATGGGTTTATGGAATTGGCATACCGTTATCGAGACCGATATACCGATCACGGCCTATATTATCTATTAACACGTCCCCTTCATTTTCTTTCTCATTTTCTCTCACTTCCTCATAAATTTTTTGCCTCAAATCAAGTCAAAATCTTGAGTTTCATGCATTTTCATGCATCAAATGAAGCATATTCCATGCTTGAGGATCCTTGCGACTCCATTCAAGTGCATGGGCATTAGGACGTTAGTGCTATGAGTGAATGCTTCATATTTACGTCTTCATGTTATTTCTATTCTGATATATTTTATTCACGACGTATGCATTATGATTTACGAAGCATGATCAATGATAAATATAAGTTATGTCTTAAATTCCGCAAGTTATGTTTTATGTTTACAGTTATGTTTTACAAGTTGCAGTCAATATATACAAGTTTATGAATTATGTTTTCACAAGATAAGAATACACGTTTTCAGTTTAAATTTTCCCAAGTCATGCATATATAATTTCAGCTTATGTGAACACGTCACATGTTTGTGATTTATGTTTCATGATATATGTGTTATGTTTTATGATGTTCAAGATAAATCTCATGTTTACAGCCTACGTTTGTAGCCTGCAGTTCATGTACATATGAATTCAATTCATGCTAATATAAATTCAATTCATGCTTTTACAAGTTATATAAATACGCTTTTAGTTTACATTTACATGTCATATGTTTACAAGTTGTGTTTTACGCTTTTAGTTTACATTTACATGTCATATGTTTACAAGTTGTGTTTTCAGTTTATGTGTTTCATTTTAGAAGTACTGGTTAAGAAATCCGTTCAAATGGTGTTCATCCATACCTATTCTAAAATAGGTAATGAATCCCGTACGAGTATTATTTGCATAAACTAGTACATATGTTAGCCTAAGATATTTATTTTTTCAATTCATGGTTTATATATTTCCAATTCATGATTAATATGCTTATAATTTTTTCATGTGATTCATGGTTCAGTTAGAGTCAGAATTACAATTTATGCTTTAATGATGCAAGATTACAATATATTTTTCAGCATGCATGTGATGAGCTTCAAGATATAGTTCATTTATACAATTATGTTTTCATTTCATAATTTACGTAAATACAATTCAAGTATTATAGTTCGTGTTTACACGTTTCCAATCCATGTTATACACGTTACATTCTATGTTCACAAGTCCAAGCTCATAATTACATGTCATGATTTACAAGTCATGAATTACAATTATGCTTCACAAATTTCATGTCATGTTTTGTAGTTATATGTCACGGTATTCTGTAAATGTTTCATAAGTAAGGTTTAAGTTTTTAGTTTACGTTTTTCATGTGTCATGGTTTCATGTTTATACCTTATATCTTTCACGTGTCATGTTTGCAGTTTACATTTTCATGAAATGCGTTTTTTCTTTTTCGTTCATGAATCATATATTCCCAACTCATGTTTTTACAGGTTTAAGGTTCATGTGTATAATTCTCAGTGTGTGATTATATTTTCATGTTTCATTATTTACAAGCCATGTTTCAAGCTTCATATATAATTTTCAGAGTAATAGTTTATGCTTTACAGTACATGATTCATAGAAAAATAAGTAACTAAATGTTTTTTGAACCAGCAATAGAGTATCGTCCCCTCATGTATAGCGTCCTGGGTTCTCTCACGTTCAGTTGCCCTAATGGTCATTAGGTGACCCTTATAGGCATAATCATGGTCATGTTTCCCTACTTACGCGGTGTTAGGTCCCGCTAAGTAGGTCTCATTCCCCAAGGTTATAACACTGGTGTTTTCACGATTTAAAACATGTGCAAGCATATGCGGGGTCGACGACCCTATCCTGGTGTTTATGGCGATGCGGGAGACGTCCAAATCTCGATCGTTGCATATGTAAGTTTTCCAGTTATTGGATTTTATTTCTATGTTTTCAGTTCAAAC